>MKEJ01083271.1:0-16540 GCA_001753735.1 Embelia ribes | reverse complement strand
TTACTTTTGCAACCGAATAGAAACTATATTTTCGTTTTCTGTTTTGGATTTCTCTATATAGAGGATGTATTTTTCTCTTAGCAAACTTTTATCTCCGTCTATGATTAAAAATAGTTTTATTGAACAAAATATTCTTAAAAAACAAACCGACCACTCTCTTCATTTTTATTTTTCTTCGACGCGAGAATTATTGCATAATAAGCGATGAAGATAAGTGAAGAATTTCGAGGTGAAAGTTAAAATAACATTTGCTAACAGAAAATTTCTATAAAATTTAACTTATTAATTTTTAAGTGTGTATCAGTCATCACAATTAATTGCAAAATCTCACCATATTCTCAGATGGTATGTCTTAAACCGTCACCTTAGGAGTAGAAAAAGGCAAGATGCACTTCTTTCACTACATAGGTGCAATATACATAATTATATACATACAAATACTTATATACGGAGCATGAACTCTGAGGAATATAGTATAATTTTTAAAGGGGAAAAAATACCCCCAAAAGAATTTTTCGATAATGTTCAACCCCCATAATAATTTGTATGAGATTCAACCCCTTTAATGAACTTGCACATTTTTCAGCCCCACTTTTGATTTATGGCTCCATTTCTCAAAAATGGAAAGAAAAAATAGTACCTAACTTGTTTAGTGAAGAAAATAATAGATATTTGATTTAGGAAACCATGACAGGTTGAATTACAATAATTTTAGAAATTGCATCAACTTTAGTCTTTAGGTGTGAGGATTTGATTTGGCAAAGACTAGATTTTTGTAACTTCTTTTTACTTTCCTTTTTCTTTGGGGAAAATTATTAGTTAAGAATATGAAGGGTTTCTTAACTGACAGCTGCATAAAGTATTTTTATATTTTATTTTGGAAGTAAAAAAAAAAAAGTATTTTTATATTTTATTTTGGAAATAGCCTAATACGTATTAAATTAACAACTAAAGAAACAAGATCTACATGTCCTTATCTAGTTATGCAGATATACATATCAGAATTCCTGCAACATTTTTTTACAGAAATTTATTTTAAAAAAAAGAAACCTATCAAATTGCAAAGTTGCCACTTTCTTCCTTGCCCTCCAAGCCTGTGCTTCTCTATATATATGCATACATGATACCTGCATCTACTTATTTTTTAATAATAATCTGTATCTGTAATACACATCATTTTCCTATTCCTGCAGATATTGACATAGGTGACAAATTCATCTATCAAGTTATTACTGGTTTTGAAAAACAGAAAGACAACATGGGTGATCGGAAAAAGTGTTATCTTCTCTTCCTCTCGGTTTTCTTTTTTATTCTACAAAACAATCAGTCATGGGGTTGGTTCTTCACGTCAAACGAGGCACCTAAACCAAGCTATAACGAAAAAGATGCAGTTTCAAGTTACATGAACTCCGTATTCTCTATGGAAGTTCCGAAAAGCGAAAAGGCAGTGGAATTGACCAAGAACGCAAAGAGGAAGATAGTTATGAAATATTCTTGTTGGCAAAGTGCTTACCAAAATCTCTTCGCTGCGTGTAAAGAGAGTCTAGCTGATGAGGAGAAAAGGTCTCGGTTCACTTGGGATCTGAGCGATTGTTTCCTAAAGGACTCGGGTCAACGCCCTCTTCCTCGTTGTGACACATCATCATCCATGCTAAAATGCCGGAAAGAACTCGACAATGACACGCATAATGTTTTTCTGGCGTTTTATCTGGAGACGAACACCATCTGTCATCAATTGCAGTAAGTACATATTATCAATTTCAGGTACCGAGGTTTTGTCTCGGAGATCGGGTGGCATCGTAACACTAACTATATGCATGCAACTTATTGATTATGAAGTGTATCTACAAAAAAAGATAAAACTTAGGTACTTGGCTTTGCAGGTTCTCCATTATAATAGATCTGATTCTAGGGTTTGTTTCGTTGAAGCATTTAAGCCAAAAAAACTAGCTTTTTCAAGACTAAGAAAAAAGTTAGACGTATCTAGCAGAAAAAACTCACCTTAAAAATCAAGCAGCTAACCATATACTTAAAGTCCTCAACCAAATAAGCCTCAAATTCAGTATTGTATGGGCTAATTTTACTCGAGAAATACAGTTTCAATAAAAATAGTATTATTACCTAATCAAGCAAATCCAGACAAGCAAATTCGACAAAAACCAATGTCCTTTGAAATAAATGGGACAGTAAACCTTTTCACGTAGAACACTAAAATGCTAGAGTGAAGCAATATTTGTGTACTTGTTCAGTCTCATCAATTTTCCATAGATAATAAAGGTTGGCCTTTTTGTTTAAACCATCAAAGGACGAAGGTTTATCAACCACAAATTTGGGTCCCTATTTTAAAAATGACGCAGGTTTAGAGTTTACTTATGAATAGTTTTTGTGCATTCTAATGTAGGAGCGATGCATTCCGTCGTCACACAGAGGAACTGGTGAATGAGCTAAAGAACTCTGCACAATTTGCTGAAGATAAATTAGATAAGATAGAAAGAAAAGCAGAAGATTTGTTGGAGAATACTCACAAAATACATGAATCTTTAGAGTCGATCGACGTCCAAACAAAACAACTCGCTGAGCTCACACAGAACGTAGGAGACCACGTTGACCTTGTGCAGAAGCATTCAGAAAAAGTTTACGAGCAATCTCAAGGAATTGCTGCTTCTCAGCTAGAACTGCAACAAAGCCAAACAACAATGAGACAGAACATAGAAGCAACAATGGAAAATGTTGAAAAGTCTCAACGTGAAGTGGAGCGAGAGATTGAAAATTTGAAAACCGAAACTGCTCAGATAGAGAATGAGATTGTCAAAGTTGGGGATGCAATGTTTTCGAAAATGAGAGGTCTACAGGATAAAGCCGACAATATTTGGAGTATGACCGGGGCTTCATTGGAGAAGCAGAAGGAGCTTTTACATGGTCAAAATTTAGCTGTTGAGGGGCTTCAGTTTATTACCCAGTTTCAGTCCCAGGCACTTGAAGAGAGCAGGTAAAACATAAGACGTTGTTTGGGAAGTTAGAAAATTTGAAATCAAAAGAGTTATATGATTTATAGTTCTACAATTCTTCGTATCAATTGGTTTTTGACAGGGGTACACTGCAGCAACTAGCGGAACTTGGGAGCCAACAACAACAGGAGCTTCTAAGCAGGCAAGAACAGCTTCAGCGAACCCATGATCGGTTGGTTGAAAGCTCAAAGACAATACTAGCAGCTCAGGTTTATATTCCTATGAGCTATATAATGTCTCCTTCACGTGTATCGTTCGTATATGTTACTATTTCTAATTGCAACCTGAACATCCCAGGAAAATTTTGAATCAAAGCAAGCAAGCATGTTTGTCGTACTAGATAAGCTCTTCGCCTTGCATAACGCAATGCTGCTAGAATCGAGAGGACTCAAAGCTCTATTCGTTTACTCTGTAGCTATATTTGTCCTCTACATGCTTACTAGCACAAAGCAAACATATGCTGTAAGGCCCCGGCTATACATAGGTAACAAATGACCAATCATTGACTTTTCATATATTTTATTAGAGTAGCGATATAGAAAATCACATACTACAAAACCTGGGATTAGATCTTGTGTGTTGATCTTTTCTTTAAAAATATAATCATTGCACAGGATCTAACCACAAGTATATTCATACAGTTTCATGACATGATTGTTGTTACATGAATCATTTTCCACAAGATCATTCCTTTCTTATCGGCCATTCCTTTCGTTTGTAGGGCTTTGTGTTGCATTCTTGATTGAATTTGCAATGATAAGGTGTGTACCAATTGATATTGAGAAACAGGCTTGGGTAGCAAGTGTTGTGAGATCACTTGTGGCAGTTCTAGGATCTGCCCAGCTTATGTACTCGATGTATATATACAGGTATTCAATAAAGACCTAACAGCCTCTTTCAATTATTTATTTTGATTGTGTCTAAAGCTGTTGCTCAAATATGATAAAGGGACTATGAAGTGTTAAACCACCAGATGCTACTAAAACTGAATGAGAAGCTTACTGAGAAGCTTAACGGCATGGGGAGAAATGAAGAGGACTCATGGGAAACAGATAGTGATGTGAACTGGTCTACTTGGGTTGACACTGATATAACAGAAGATTTAAACAACCTTGAAGATCCCGATTATATACCTCCGCAGGAAATAGGAGAGAACTCATTTTCATCTGCCTCAACAAGCAAGAAGTACAATCTCCGTCGCCAACGTTACATAACATATTAGTGCTTTTGATCATGTCTTTTTTGGGCTGATAGATCTACTACATTTGTTTTACTCTTATAGTTAATGGGATACATAACACAAGGAGTTTACAAACCTAGGAACAACAATGAGACAAGAACTCAAGGAGGTAGCGTCGGTCCGTCGGATTTTATTTTCTGAATTTTGTGCAGCTTTTTGGTTTCTCATTTGGTGTTATGCTTGAAATTAACACTCCGTTTGGATCAAGATTCCTCATGGGAAAATGTGACGGAAAAGAAAAAGTTCTTCCATCCATAATTTTTTTGTGAATACGTTTTCCTTTCCATTAAATTCTCTCTCCAGCAATTCTTGCACCAAATGGAGCGTAAATTGACATCCTTACTTTTTATATTTCCTACCCCAGCTTAAATATATATGGGGTAATTTGATGATGTGAAAAGGAAATGTATGCATCATAAGCAGGTATCAACACATTCAGAAGGGTATTGGGACATACTAACACAAGTGGTGGTATAGAGTTTTAAAATATGAACCAATAAGAGTTGGAATGGTAAAAAGAAATATCATACCGTATTTGGATGTTGCTATGAACTCAGTAGATCCCTCTCAAGATGAATTTGATCCTTTAATCGCAATTGGAACTTCAAATCATGCCCGTCCACGTCCATAGATGTTCAGTAGCAAGAAAGTTTTCTGTGGCTTTGGAATAACACTTCCCTTTCCAACTTGCATCCCTGTCCAAAGAAAAAGAGAGAATTCAAAGATTGAGCATCAATTCATCACCCCATGGCAATGGACTGAGAGGGCTTCTGCCCATAATCCCTATCGAGTAGTTTACTCTCAGCCTGGCCATTGCAAATGGAACTGCTAATGCAAAAACGGCTGAGTTCATAATGAGCTCGTGGTTTTGGATAAAAATTCTGTCCCCCCTCTATGATTCTGAAAATATCAACTAATTTGACGATTTTGGTAAATTTAGAACTCATTCCTGCTCAAACTATTCAGGTTTTCCAATCAAGTATCTTTATCTTTATGTTATAATGCTCTATAATCAAGGTAAATTCGATAACAAGCAAAACGTCGCTTAGCCATTAACTCATTCACAGCAACTTTTTGCGAGGGAATCTGAGGCACAAGGACAATCTACTGATAAACACAAAGATGAACTAAAAAGAAAAAAAATGGAAAGAAAATACAAAGCCCAATGAGTGTCTTTTTATGTTCACAGAAAATCGCCAACTTCTAAACAATTACCCTCTTGATTATGCTACTCAATCAATGGTCATATACAACAATTTTGAGCTGGCAGCAAAACTTAATCTATGAATGTTAGGGGAAATAATATGATATGAAAAACATAAAAGATCAAACTCTAGAAAACCCAGCGGCAACTTAAATCTCAAAAACATCTGATATTGGCGTTGGAGGGAAAATTTAGGTCAGCCTCAACGCCATCTCTTGGAGAAGAGCTCGTTTCTGTGATGCAGTTATAACACGATTTGTTTCAGCATTCTCAAGCACTTCGGTAATAATGGACACTGCATGACCAAGGGGCTCCTCCGCAGTCCTCTTTAACATAAAGGCCTGTTAAACCAGTTGATTTAGATATTAATAAATTGATCAATCAATATTGGTTATGTTTCATGAACATTGCTTCTTCAAGTAACATAGACATGAAAGACTCATTTGTGGCATTAACTACAAAATGTGGCTGGCATTCGTCAATACGAACCTGGCCATGATGAGAGATGGCTAATGTACATGGCTGTTGCAACCAAGGTTCTCCATCTATCTGAACAGGAAATGCAGCACAGAGCTGAATCTTAATCGACTTCCCTTGAGCAAGCCTTCGGGCCCGAGCAAGCCCCACCTTTTATTACAAATGAAAAGGGTAATTCAAAGAAGTATCAGCAAGCTTTAGAAGAGGACTTGAAATTGCAAAGATATAAAGGTCCTAGATCTCACTATGACCCGAGGTCAACCACCACTTAAGATTTCGAAATTGAAACAGAAGGCTAGTTTTGTTGGATACAAGACAAAGGTAAATACTTCTTTTACTTTTGGAGTAAGAACTCCTTTTCGGAGAACAAGAAAAGGTACACTTCGTTGCATTTTGAAGTACCGAAGAGTAAACTTTTTAAAGTATGTTTTATGGTACTTCACTGCCGGGAAAAAAGATCTTCACTTTAGCACATGCATCTATGTTTATAAAATGCTATTAAATCAATACTTTTTCATCCCTTTCAATTTGGTAACACTTCTCTTTTCAGCAAATAACAAAGATCAAAGGGTTAACAAAACCACATAAAACAATTACATAAAATGGACCATAGAAAGGGACCATGGGAAATACAAATAAGAGGATCTTGAGAAACCACATACCTGAAGCTTCCCGAGATGCCACATCCCCGATATGCTCACCACCTCCAGTGCCTTGTCATGCATAGATTGCGGATCAAAATTACCCAGGCTCTCATCCTCATTCTGCCACAGATCTACGCCACCCATGTAGCTTCCAATATTAGCAACAAGTACGCCTTCGGCATCCTACAAGTTTACAGATAAATTTACAACTATGCAGCAAGATCAAGGAAAAAAAAAATGCCAACGCCAAAAACATTACACCTCAAAATCCCATACATCACAGACAATTTACACGAAGATAGGAAAATTGGAGTTAATGGAAAGCACAGTAACTTGAACGAGAATACAGTGGTAACATATTTCATCAGCTTACGATTTGCAATATGTAAGCAGGTTTTGCATTGATTTAAGTTTGTGATTGTTGTTTCAATTTCTTCTGATAGGAAAACTGGAGTTGATGGAAGGCACAGATAACTTGAATAAGAATACAATGGTAACAAATTTCATCAGCTTACGATTTGCAATGTGTAAGCTGGTTTTGTCTTGATTTAAATTTGCGATTGTTGTTTCAATTTCTTCTGATCAAATTTAGAGAATACGTTAAGCAAAAGTATGAAAGCAGAAGCAAGGCCCAAAGCTTCCTTTGGATGTACTGTATCGTGTACACACTACACACTGTTAAACACCCAATAGACTTACCTCAGGGACTTCAATCTCAACGCCATCAACCTCCACCCTTATTTGCCAAGGGAAATCCACAAATGTGCAGTCCATTATGTTCCTTGCACCTTCTCTTGCATATAGGACTTTATTCATAAACTGCATATAAATCAGCAATGATAAATACGCACTCAAAACGAAAATGTAACAAAACATTTGCCCATAATTTGTGTCCCACTTATCACGTTACCACTCGTAAAGCATGTTGCACATCAAATTGTCATTTCCTTGTGCATATATAGGGTGTTTATTTATGTATCCATATTAAGGAATCACAACTGACACTGATCCCTTTAAAGGTAACTCAAAGCCAACTAAAAATTTAGACTTTCTTTATCTTCTCCCTGTTGTTCTTCGTTCTTCACTAGGCAATGTTAAAGGTAATTTTCAATAACCTGGTTATAGAACTTCTCTGGGTTCTCCTCCCGCAGATTATGGATATCCAAAGCAACTTTTGCATCACAACCCACCCCTGCCACAAAATTGCCATTTCGTCACAATTATTCTCAAAACTCCATGAACAAGAAATATAAGCTGCTAAAAATCAAAACCAAAAACAATTAATAGAGCTTGAAAGAGCATGGGTCCACTCAAACTTCCCATGCACCGAATCCTATGAAGTCATTTTCCTAAACGCCAGTGTTTGTCAAGATATTTCATATCAACTGTAGGTCTAACATTCGACTCAATCTCACTTCAATCTCTGGCTTTTATTTGCCAATTTGTTGGCGACTAAAGGGAAATAGAGACTAACCGAGGTAATTGTTCATAAATTTAGGAGGTTGAAGTTGTTTTCCCTGGTTCTGTATTGCTATCTTCCATCGATCAAGAATGGTTACTGCAGCATGGTCTATGTGGTTCAACACCGAGTAAAGGCCTCCCTGTCTCTCTATTGCACCTAAGCCACCACCCCATGACAAAACTCGTGCCATGTCATTTCCTGTTCCTGCTGGAAGAATTGCGACTGGAGGAGGAGATACATAATTCTGTTTTTCTATAGCATCCAGAACCCAGCCAACAGTACCATCTCCTCCACACACAAGAACCCTAAAATGAGGTACTCGCCTAAACAAATAGAGACCCGCCTCTGGTCCCTGTGCCGAACTTAGCTCAACAACCTATAGAAAACACCAAGAATAAATAAAAATCAAAGATTTGAAAAAATATTGTTGTTTTAGTGAACAATTGTAGAGCAAAAGAATAACCTGAACAGGGTTCAAGAGCTTGTTCAACCGAAGCCTGAGAGTATCTCCGTGTCGAGCCCCGCTCTTCTTGTTAATGAAAACTAATAAGGGTCTCGCATCTGAAGGCAAATGAAGCAACTCGTATCTCTGCCTAAACGCTACTTGAGACTCACCCTTTTGATTTATTGATGAACTTCTTCCAAAACTGGGTTTAGAGTCCAATATTTTGACAGGGTCACCATCTTGGTGCTGATGCCCCTTGGTAATTCTTGGGCTAGCATTGCTATCTTCATCAGTTTTATGAAAACCGTTACTTAGCCGCGGAGAATCAAGTGAACTTTCAGTGGGTATATTGCCGACACTGTTGTTTTCAGATGAGTTCCGTGGTGATTCATTGCCCTGTTTGTACTTCAGGCTCTGGCTCCTAATAGTAGCACGCATAGAAGATGCAATTTCATTAGCTCCATGAGTGATGGAACTCAAAATTACACCCGAGAGAGGCCGGTTCAACTCCTTCACAAATATTGGCGATAAAATCAGCCTTCTAAACGGGCCCAAATCGCAAATATCCCCCGTTTCACTAGACATACTGCTATGACAATCCACATGTACCAACCGTTGACACCATAGGCAACACCATATAGGGGATCCCCCAAGGAAAGAACCACTACACAGCTCTTCACAAGAGCTACAAATAGAAGTATCGTCAAGTTGATCGGTGACATCGGGCCATCTGACAGCCCATTGGTGTGATACATGATTGAAATCAATCATAGACACGCACTTGCAATCCTTCAGTGAACTCGAAGAGCAACCCAAGTGAGCTGCCGCCCCACATATACCACAGCAGTGTATAAATGTATCCGAGGTCATTGGTCCAAGTGCTTGAGAAGGGGAAACCAACTTTAAACATACACAACAGTTTAGACTTTTCCCTCTAGAGACAGATTCTAAAGTCCATGAGTGAGCAGCGATAGGAACCTTGTCCTTTGTCTTCGGGTTCTTCTTTGACCTGTCTACCTCTTTCATCCAACTTAAATTAATGTTTCTTCTCCACTGGAAGGCTGTGTAGGCAATGGTCAGAATCCCAATTAAGCCAGCAATAAAACAGGAGATGATGAAAAGACGAGATTCTGCCATCTCGGAATGATTCGTCCCGATCCAACTGGAAAACAAAAACTCATGTTCTCTCAAGTCATCCATTTTTATTCGGACTTTAGGCACTACGAATCTGAAAGGAAATTGACCAAGAGCATATTGACAAAGTAGTTGATGTTATTCATCTTAAAATGAACCAAAAAAATGAGTTCCTTCACTATGGTCCCATCACTCGAAAGAAGTGTGATTCTACTACTAAGAAGTGAATGATCCTATCTTATCTTTGAATGAACTGAAAACGTAATTAATGAACCAAGTTCTTTTCATCCCCAAAAGCCCAAACGGTCATTGAAGAAGCTGGTATGATGTCCGAGATCAGGAAGGAGCTCAAGCAGAATAACATAATATCAACCACCTGCAAATGAGGAAGCATTCGGACCATAAGAAATCAGATCTAATATAAATCCATCACATAAGAGATGCCAGCAGAATTAACATGTAAACAGTATGGAAAGTTTATTTCCTCTTTGGGAAATCAAAATCTTCCTCTTCGGGAAATCAAAATCTTTGCAACTGTCAAATATCAGATCAAGTGAGTTTTACATGCTATTCTTGTCCTTCCCACCCTCCACGCTATGTTTTGGTGTCCTTCTCACTTCTCTTCCATACATACCACATGTAAGAAAGTGAAAAGAAAGAATTGTTATCATAATTCAAAACTTTCTCGACTGATCAACCTGTAGATACCTTTGGAAAAAAATAGGACCTTTTGTTCAAAGATTTGCTACAAGCGAATCTAAAATGTTTCAGTATTAACTCAACGTTCAAATTTCCTCAATCTTAATATTTTGAGGCCAACGTTTTCACATTTCCACTTTGTTCACCCATCTGATGTGGCTTCTTTCAGAGCCAAGATGGTCCCATGGTTTTTCAAGTGCCCTAAATAAAAGCGTGAGGCAAAACCTAGGCAATGTATTAGAACCAAAACCAAATTACAAAAGCAGCTCAAAAATCAAAAAACAACAAAATTCTCCTCAAGGCTGCCAAAGTGTGCAGTGGACCACAAGTAGAAGAAGAACTTAATGCTCCTTCCATAATTGTGGAAATTGGATCGCCAAAACTACGGTATAAGCTAAATGCAGAAACCTTATGTAAACAGGGAAGAATATCTCAAAACTGAGAAAGCTTAACAGGAAAACTTTGCAAAGTTTCCAAAATTTGAAGAGATCCAAAGTACGGGTTGAAGAATAACTTCATGGCAAAAATTTAATGCTTTTGATACAACTATGATTACAAAATCACCCATACTAAGGTCTTCGCTAAATCAATAGACCTCCCATTGTTCAATCAATATCACTTTTCCAACTCACCAAGAGTTCGCTCCTGATAAGGGAAACTTTAAATTTATATTATCACTTCCTTTCTTGGAAGGTATATTATGACTCTTAAAGGCTTGTGCATAATTCTTTTTAGCAAAAAATGAGAGAATGTCAGGTCCTACGAATTGGTAACCTTGAATCCTTGATAACCAATTCTCAGGTACCAAATTAAACGTAAAAAAAATACATTTTATATTTAATATAATATCACAATAGTAGAAGACATTAATTTCAAAACACCGTCAGTATAATAATTTTCTGCAGGAATGGTTTGGGTCTGGATTACAACTTATCATTTATGAATATAGGTACATTCCGAAAATAACTCATGGTGAGTTCCCACCTGTCCACTATGTAAATATACCATATTTAACACTTCTCTCCAAACTTGAATTAATCCAAATAACAACTTAATTTGGCCTTGCAACTACTCCTTTATAAAATTGACGTGCAGTAAATAGTAAGCATCAACAGGACTAGAAAAGGCATAGCGACTGATCTTAACGATAACTTGTGATCACCAATAGAATTTCTCAAGTATTAATTGATTACTTACAAACCAACTTTCAACAAATCAATGAACCCCTATTAGAGCTTATTTTAGGCATATACCCATTCATAACAACTTATTTTAGGCCGCAACATCATTCTCATAAAATAGAATAGTGACTGACCCTGACAATAACTTGTGATCAGAAATAAAATCTCTTTAGTATTACTTGATCAATTACAACCCTATAGTACAATCCAACCTTAACAAATTAATGAACCCTTACAAGAAATCATTGTACGCATGCCCATTTATAACAACTTACATTAGGCACATAAAACTTTGTTATAAAATAGGATAGTGACTGATCCTTTAAAAAAACAAGGATTTGCTAAAGTCATCACCTTGAACTTAAAGAATATTGATCATCATCATTCATCAGTTTAAGTTTAGGGGTCTGTTGTGGGCATTCCTTGTATCTCAGCCTCTATTTAAAGTACGAGATATAGGGATTAAAATTTAGGATGGAGAATAGCCAAGTTGGTGGGAATGGCCAATAACTTGTGATCACCAATCCAATTTCTCAAATACTTTTGATAGCATGTGCATGTGATATAATGAACCCTATATCAAAAACCCAACTTTTACCAAACAAATTTACACTTTATTAATAATAATAATAATAATACCCACCTGCAGATTACCCTGAACCTTGAGTATTAACCTCGTAAATACATTAAAAACTGGATCAACCAATAAAAAAAATCGAAAATAAAAACTAACAGATAAATTTCTTTTTCCAGCAGAGATGATGATTGATGAGAGAGAAAGTGGAGGGCAGAAGCTTGATCTAGGAATGGAATAGAACCGAACCCAGAATCGAAATGAAAGATCTTTGCGCTGTTAGTGGATTTCAAAAGATTCTCAATTTTGTTTTGCTTTTTTATTTTTTAAATTTAATTGTTTCCAATTCGAGAATGTTGTCGGAAACATAGTTCAACAAAACAACCAATAACCAGAGCCCATTGCAATGTCCAATAATCTGTATTATTCTCCGATAGGGAAAGTCTAATTATTTTATTTACTAGTTTTTTTTATCGTTTTCCTTTTTAAAAAAAATTTATGCAATAATTAATACTTTTTAATTAATTTTCTATTAATTTTTTTCTGCAAAACTATAAAACTGTGTCGTTTTACTGTTCAAAGATAATTGACACTTGGAGCTTCACTCGATCGGTTTGCTTTGTTGGATGGTTTAAACTCGCCCTTGCATTTTTGCTTAGAAGGTGACATGAAATTTACAGTTTGGCTTTGAAGTTTTATTTCTATTTGAATATATATATATATATAAGTAGTCTTATCTAACTCTTTGCTTATTTAAAAAAAACAGAGAACATTAGTCCTTAGAAAAAAAGATGTGGACTCTATTTCTAAATTATCAAGTCGTTGAGTAAAAGCGGGAGTATAAAAACGTTGTGTTTGTTAGCTAAAAAATTACAAAAGAAAAAATAAAAATGGAAGGATAGTCAGAATTGGGAATGGAAGTGCACTTTAAATGATATGGTGATTTAGCTCTATCCGAGATAGAAATATACAAAGTAAATTTTGATACCGCGGCATGTTAAATCAGGAGAGGGGAAGGAATTAGAATAGTAATTCGTAAGAGGAACGAAGATGTAATTGTTACTATAACTAATGCGATTAAACCACTTTTCGATGCTCATGTCATGAAAGCGTTTGTAGCCGTGTAAGCTACTCAATTTACATCAGACTTAGGTCTTCCAAAATTTAAACTAGAAGGGGATAATTTGGATGTGATAACTCTGCTTAATAAGGAGTTTATGAGTTCTTTTCCAATTGCCCACATAAATGTTATTTTGTCATATAGGAAGAGAGGGAAACGTTATAGCCCGTAATCTTGCTTGATAGTTGATATGCTATTAATTTTGAGAACGAATCTGTTTGGATTGGAGATTATCCCCATATGTTTTGTAACTCTATTAAGTATTTGGCTTTTGAATGAAATCATTTTTTTTGGAAAAAAAATAATAATAACAACTGGCTCTTTCGCTTAATAGACAGAATTAAACACACTAAAGAATATTTGACCAAAATGAAGATAATTTAATTCCACAAAATCTTTCCTTACTTTAAAGAAATCATGTTTTGGTAAGTAGCATTTTGAGGGAGACATAAAACGTAATTTTATTGAAAAAATCAACTGCATAATAATCAGTATTATACTTCGTTGATTGTAATCCGTATAATGAATCTACTAACTTAAAAGTTTATAAACAATATGGCCAACCCAAATGTAAGGGGACGAGGTGCTCGAGTAGAGCCCCCGGTGCTAATAATGGTAGTGAAAGATATATTAATTATTATTATATAAAAATAGTTGTGATTTTTGTTTCATTTCTTATTTTATTTTAATTAAGTGCTTAAAAGCCTCTCACTTTGAATCGGATAAGTTACTATTGTTCTGAACGTCGTTTTTCTAGGTCTTGTTTTTATTGAAAAAATCAACTGCATAATAATCAGTATTACACTTCGTTGGTTGTAATCCGTAGAATGAATCTGCTAACATAAAAGTTTATAAACAATATGGCCAACCCAAATGCAAGAGCACGAGGTGCTTGAGTAGATCCCCGGTGCTAATAATGGCAGTGAAGGATATATTAATTATTATTATATAAAAATAGTTGTGATATTTGTTTCATTTCTTATTTTATTTTAATTAACTGCTCAAAATATCTCACTTTGAATCGGATCAGTTACTATTGTTCTAATCATTGTTCTTTCTAGACCTTGTTTTTTTATATTGAGTATTGTGCATAATTTGATAGTTCTTCTTTTCCATATATATTTATACTATTGGCAGTATCGTGTATATTCCAATATTTCTACCTAAAAATATCAAAATGATTACTATAAAAACTTTAAAAGAGAAGTTAAATAAAACAACCTATTTAATCTCAAAAAGGTACACTTGAATGAGATTTACTTGCACAAAATAACTGATTGTTTAAAAAATGTATATATTGCATGCACAACTATCTTAACAAGTCATGTCACTATTTCTTAAGTTCAAATAAGTTTTTCAAAATTAAAGTTGATAAAAAATAAAATAAAATGCGATCATCCATGTCCCCAAAAGGCTTAATAATTGTTTGGTTGCAGTTTTTTAATTTTTTAAATTTATTTTTTGCTTAAAAATTTGATTATATTTAGTTGTGCAATTTTTAATCTGTACTTATTTACTATTTTATTATAGATAAACTAGAAATTGTAGGGTGAATTCATCTACCATTTTCTCTAGGCAAATAAAAAAAAATGGCTTAAAATCTATAATCAAACAAGCTATAAGTTAATTTATTTACTTATTGAAAAGGATATTTGGCCAAATTTGACAATGATATCTTGTAAATAATTTTATTTCTAAAAAAAGGAGATGAATGATATACAGTCAAGTTTTTCTAAATTTTGTAAGGGGGGGATTTTTTTTTACTATCCAATTTGTATCAAAATGGTAAAAATACTGATCACACACAAACAAGTAGGTGCCAAGTAAAAGAAATAAAATCACAACCAGTTATCTCTTCTACTTGGCGTCTACTTCTCAGTCTATGATTGATATTTGCATCATTTTGGTGTAAACTAGATAATACCCAAACTCATGCCATTTTGTAATTATTTTAATTTTAGCAAGACCCCTTAGGTCCCCCATGTCTACTCGTTTTAAACCCCAAATCCCCTCACTCGAGCCGATACGACTCTTAGATTTTCAATTTCTACTCATTTGTTCAATAGAATTACTCAAGCCAGATTTGACTCAAGCTCGTTAAGATTATTGGCTTGGGTTCGACTCGATTCATATTTTTAAACTCGGCTCGAGCTCTGCTCAACTCGTTTAGCTAAATGAGCCAAACCTGAATCTATGATGCTAGGCTAGTTTAGCAAGCTTTTTAGACTTTGCTTATTTTAGTAGTCACAAAATTATTGGTTTGGGTTATCAAATGACTTAAAAACCCTAATATTACCATGAATATGTTGTAAATATTATAAATAATTACTTTTCACTAAGGTTGATGCAAGAATGTGGTTCAATTATTAAATAAAAATATTATGTATGATGCAAGCACTGGCGCAAGCATGATCCCATTATTTATTATCAACTGCCCGTTTTTGTCTATAAATTAATCAATTGTTTTGCTCATGACACATACAGAAAAAACATGAAAGAATACTTAGAAAGAAAATAAATAGAAAAAAAAAGTAAGGGTTTGTTCCAAATATTCTATCTTCTTATAACCTAAATTTTCATATATAAAATAAAATCATATCTGTTCTGCTGTGGACTAAACTCAAGTTTAACTCTCAAATTAAACTTGAGGCTGAACCACGTAATTCTCGTTTTTTTATTAAATTTTATGCTATTTCATTTTTATATTATTATATTTTTATAACACATTATCAGCCCGAGTCTCTATTAAAATTAAAATATTTTTATCAATTATACTGAATATTTCATACCACTACCGGTACTCATTTAAAGTTATGCCGTTACCTTTTTGATACTTGAGTAATGCATAATCTGCATGTGCCTATATACAAAAGTTCAATCAGGCTAATATTGAAACTTTTCCACTCTTTGAGTAAGTCTGACTTAAAATCTAATTTTTGTTTTGTATTGCCTATCACTTATCCAATCTAGGTCCATCAACTGCTAGAATATTTTAATCTTAAAACTTTCATTTTTATTTTTATTTTTTTTAGTTTTGGGGTTTTTGCTATATAAGTCAACTGAAGAGTCCTGTAAGTCAATTGGTACATTATTTTTCAGTGTTATCATATTTCTTTCCTAATTGTTTCTTTGAAACTGAACCGTTTATTGGGTAAACTATCTTCTTCTTGGTCACCTTACTGGTCTAGTCTTCCTTCGTCGTCCCTACAAACCAAAAATTCCACTTAATGGATGGTGATTTGTTTTTTTTTTTTTGCATATTATTTACTGTTCATAGAAATTATAAGTCAAGTAAGTGGAAGTAGTCAATGTATGTACTAGTTTTCAAGATTGGTACATTTGCATAAATATG
>MKEJ01083246.1:0-11488 GCA_001753735.1 Embelia ribes | reverse complement strand
AATCTTGATTCTCAATAAATCAGGCGGCCTGGCTGAGTGTAAGGCGAACTAGGCGCTTGCCTTGGCCCCAGCGCCAGTAAGGCCCCAAAAGTATATATCTATTAATTGTGTATGCAAATATAAATATTAGTAAAAACCTAATAAATTTACAAGTTTATGTGATGAGTTACTTATGTAACCTTGGTGATAACAAAAATAACAATTACAAAGTAGATAATAATCCCAAAACGAGAATTACAATAGCTAAAACAATAACTACGATGATGTCCCAACAAATCTTAAATGGATTAGCTATTTGATCCATTAAAATGAGTAATTTTTAGCAAAATTTGACTACATGAAAGTTTTGCTTCTCAAAAAGCAAGGAAATTAGCACTCAATTTTGATGGGTATTTTGATGTTTCTCTGGGAGAAAAATTATGATAGGGCTGTTCAATTCTATTATTTTGGTTCGTAATTTTTATCTACACCATGTATTTGGCACTTGTAGGGCTGCACATCTCGATTATTCCAAAACTTCAGGAACATAAAGTGTCAAAATTAACAATTTTACAAGACTGTTAGAGGAGGCGTGTTTGCTTTTGGAATCGTCAATTTTCCAATTTTTCTAATATTTTTTGTTGAGATGAAAATGAAATGAACTCCTTAGTCCAAAAAGTCTTACTTTCTTTGTTGTCAAATTGAGAAAAACCACTGGAATGTCTATTGGATAGGTATATAGAGCTTAAATAATTTACAATGCGATTCCCCATAAAAGCCAAATGACAAGTGCCCTAGAAACAATTAGACTTATCCTAACTAAGGATTCTAGACCTGTCACTGGTTGTTAATGCAGGCATTTCAAAAAGGTTCCGGAATAGCTTACGATCTTTCCGAAGCCATCCTAAAACTATCCGAAAATGGGACGCTACAAAGATTGGAAGAATCATGGTTAACTTCCTCTTCCGAGTGTTCGGACTCTAATACCACCGACAACACCAATAGTTTGAGCTTCCGAAGCTTGTGGGGTGTATTTTTTTTCTCGGCGGCGATTTCCACTCTAAGTTTTCTACTCTTTGTTGTTCGCGTAGTAAAAGATTATCGACACCAAAGGCAAACCCAAGGAGGCAATAACGACGATAATGGTTGGAAGAAGTTGGTTCGGGTAGTTAGGTATTTAAAGGACGCAGCGCCCGATGACCAAAGATTAGCTTCAAGCTCAAGCAAAGTCTTTCCCGAAATTGAAATGCCAACCTGAATATGTAATTTAAAAACTATTTTAAATGTGAAAATAGATGAATTCCTCTTGTATAGATAGGTATAAATTTCGAGGATGATGATTTGAAGCTCGGGAGATACCCGAGATGGTAGAAATTAGGCCTCATGGCAGGGCTTGTTAAAGTAGTATTATGTAATCTTAATTATTTTGAATTTATCATTAATATTAATAGTTGTTATTAATTAACATTGAGAATTTCCTGTTTAATTTCAATATAAACATTTACTAAATGAACTTGAAACTTTGATCAAGATGATTCTTCTGTCGTTGCTTGTCTCAAGATCTGCAACCGCGAGACACAATGTGCAATATCCCGGAAATTCAAATGAATTTTTCGCTTTTATAATAGTATTATTTGTTCCATTAATAATTTTATTGTTGTGTGTTGTGTGGTGAAGTTTCATAGTATGTAGTGTGTGGTTGCATAGTATGTTGTGCGGAGTTACATTGTGTGGGCTTTAGTCTTGAGAAGTGTGTGGAATTGGTGTTGAAAGGTATTAGAGTTAATGCCTTAATGTTCTGTGTTGGAATTGGGAGTTTTTTAGTATCCAGAGGTTTGTCCGATGGTTTGTTTGTGTTGGAATTTGCAGTTTTTGAGTGTCCAAAGGTTTGTCAGCCATCGGACCAATTTCCAGATGTATGATTTTGAGCCAAAACTTGAGAATTTTTCTAAGCCAAAACTTGGGAAATTTTTCTTAGTGTTTTTCCCTGTGTCCAACGCCTGTCCGACAGTCGCACAAGGGTTGGACCTTTGGCCAAAAATTTTCAGTAAGATCAGGGGAGCCAAGGACCTTGCCAGACAGGTGTCCAACGGGGTGTCCGGAGATCAGTCCGCCGATGGACAACCACCGGACAAACGCAAACCGTCGTATAGCTCTGCATTTTGGGTCTTACTGCTTTATTACATTGAATATGAGCCATTCATTTTTCTCGTTCACTTTTTGTCCGAAAAAGATAGAGAGAGTGAGTGTGAGGTGATTTAGAAAATTTCGATCTTCTTCTCCCAATTTCATCTAGTATAGATGGTGGTCCGCATCTAAAAAGTATATATTCATGATCCTTAGTGTGAGGGTTTTCTTTTGAGGTAAGTTTCACCTCTCATCTCATTCATTTGTGATGTCTTGGTTTCAGTGCCTTTACTATACGTCGAAACAAAGTTGATTTTCTTCTTACTCGTGATGAGTGGATTCTTTTCTTCTATAGGTGAGTTGTGATTCATGTTCGTTTACTAGATTATTTCATGGGGTGAAGTGGAGGTGATTTGGGGATTGTTCTTCGTGTGGCTTTCCAGTATCATATCACGCTCTAAATTTCCACTTACCCGGGGACGTGAGCTATAGTAACAAAAGAAAAGATTAAAAGAATAGATAATACTGAATAAGAACCGTAAACAATATTTTGTGCCATTCTCTTCACAAATATACAACAACAAAGCTTGATACCACATATTTCTTTTATATTCTATGTCATTCTCTCCTTTTATATTTCTTTTTGGGATAAGTATCGATCTTTTTATGTGATGTGTGTGGAAACTAAATAGAAGACTCAGCGCCTTACTGTGCAAGTCAAGAAAACTGTGCAAGTAACACCTATGATTGCGTCACACCGTGAGTGGTGGGTCATAGAAAAGGGTATATGATGTAACCCTTTCTTTTAAAATGTGTAAAGATACTAATCTCACTTTTCCTTGAGTTGTGGCAGGGTGTGTTTTCAGAATGTTATCACGTTGGTGTGCATGTGTTAGCTTTACATTTCATCACATTCATACCTATCCTGTACATTCATGTTCACACACTTGAGGTACCGTATAGCATCACCCTTATCGTGTTATTTAGTAGGCAAGCCCGTACATTTTTTTTGGTATATTTGTATCATATTTATGTTGTAGATGCAGAGGACAGCGAGGGCCTTCTTGAGGTACTTGGATGGCTATGTGTAGATATTTTTTAAGCTATAAACTTGTAGCTTTATTTTGTGGAGTAGCCTTATATTGTTAGCATATTGATGTTATGTTAGAAAGTGATGCGACACGGACCTCATGCTCCTCTACAGGTTTGCCACTGGCTTTCACATTTACTCCAAATTGATTGAATTGACCATTAAACATAACCTAATTTGAAATTGATTAGATTTGCCACTGGGTTTTTTATGCTCCATTGGGTCCATCTTCAAGAGAACTAATGCGGAAAAGAAGTGGAATGAAAATAGGATTGTTTATATCTATAGACTCGGAAATTGTGGGCTTGGTATGCGCCAGAAGAGTAAACTGGACTTTGACAATCTGTGCGATTTCCCATTTTAGTTCCTTTTCTTTCGCGTATATCTTAACTCCTTCGAGACATTCTGGTTGTTGCATGCATTGAGCTACAAAGAGAGTATTAAGGTCATTGCAATAATGTGATGAGTGAGTTTGATTCCGTAGTTCAATGTTTGCGAAAGGGTAGTTGCCTCACTTAAGTTGAAAGATGAAGCTTAACTTATTGTTCGCATTTTTGAAGAATGATCTCATTCTTGATCGAGCATGTAGTGTATGCATATACATATATCAAGATTATGTCATAATGGGAACAAGTTCTCTGATGCACTTCTAACGATAGAGGTATACTTTGACAGGGAAGCGATGACTATACTTATGCAGCAATAGCTGTAGTGGTACCCTTTGAATGATTAGGCAAGATCCATGCAATTTAAGCTACAGTTTTATTCTGATACATTATCAGGTTCTCAGTTTCTTTGAATTTTTCTCTTTGCAGGTTTAATATTGTTGGCCAGGTAACTTGAAGATCATTAGAAGAATTAGGCGCTGGTAAGCTTATTTCATCATGAAAAATTTTAATGGTAAAAATTTCTATTTATGCAGTGGGCTGTTACAACAAGTGTCAATTACTCACTGGCCCAGCTGATTCAAGTGATAATCCTACTCAGCACGGGTGGTAAAAATGGTGGTGGATATGAGGCCTCGAAATATGTAGTTATTGCCATACACGGTGGCATGTTGCTCGTGCTTGCTATCATAAACAGCCTTCCTATTGCTTTATTGTCCATGTTTGGACAGCTCGCCGCTGCATGGAATATCGTTGGTACCAAAAATAATCTCAACTTTTTTTTTAATGAAACACTTTCCAATCACTCTGTTGAACACTTGGGATCTGTATGGACTTTGGTTCCATGTCCAGAATTTTCAGTTTCTGTTTTTGCTCATTTTCACTGGATTCCAAACTAAAAACAACAGCAATTTTGAAACTTTGTTGTTCTTGTGTTATTTCAGTTTTCCTACAAAACGTTTTTAGAAATGAACCAAGAGAAAGAACTTTCTGTATGCCTCTAATATTGTGACACTTTTGTGGTAAATCTCTTGAGGAACCAATCTGTCAAAAGCATTCTTCTGTTTTGGAAAGCATAACTAAAAGCAAGCTAACTTTTCGATTGGCCCACAGTCAAATTTTGTGTTGAGAAAACTGCTTGACATTCATATTTTGTGTTGAGAAAACTGCTTGACATTCATATGGCGAGTTTCTCCAGCGCTCTTCTCCTATTCCGAACTCGTTTAATTTTTTCTCTTCTGGATTTTCAACTTTTTTAAGGTGTCTTCGTTCTTATGATTCTTATTCCCACGGTTGCAAAGGAAAGGGCAAGTGCCAAGTTTGTTTTTACCCATTTCAACACTGATAACAGTGAAGGAATACACAGCAAAGCATATATATTTGTGCTCGGACTTTTAATGAGCCAGTATACGCTCACCGGCTATGATGCATCTGCCCACATGGTATCTTCTATTCTCTTCTTTTATGCCATATCAAAATCACCACAATTTATTACAAGTCTCGCTTTCACATAGTAACCTTTTCTCTGATTATTTAGATCTTTTGTCATTCAACGAAAGGATACAAAATATTTTAGGCTCCAAAAAGTTACTAAGTTAACCAAATACGCACATGCTAGCAATATTTTTGGCAACAATAATGTACATTAAAACCCATATGTTAAGAAGTGGCATACAGTAGATCAATCTATCTACGTAGCAAAGTTGTTAAAATCATTATGTTTTTCAACCTGTACTGTCTTGCTTTTCTGATTTTTAATGCGCAATGAAATCAAGTGGTGCGATTGCCTCTAAATTTGTTTTCAGACGGAGGAAACAAAAAGTGCTGATACAAATGGACCAAGGGGAATAATTAGTTCCATTGGCATATCTATCCTTGTTGGATGGGGTTACCTACTAGGTGTCACCTTTGTAGTTACCAACATCCCGTACCTTTTGAGCACGGATAACGATGCTGGCGGTTATGCTATTGCCGAAATATTTTACCAAGCATTTAAGAGTCGGTACGGAAGTGGCACTGGTGGGATTATTTGCTTGGGAGTTGTTGCTGTGGCTATATTTTTCTGTGGCATGAGCTCGATTACCAGTAACTCGAGGTAAATCTAAATCATTTATGATTTTCTATTGCGGAATTCATGCTAGTGGTAATGTGCCTCTGAAATCTTTTAACATTTCTAAAATGGGACAACTTCGCAAGATTTATATTTGGCTGCTTTATTTCCAGACAAATTTTAGAAAATTATAACGTAACAAATAATGTTAGAGACCTAGAGAAACTATTTTTAGTTGGTTTCAAAATAGATTGAATGGGAATCAAAGTTACTTCTTGATGTGGGATAGTTTGATGAACGTATCCATTCATAGAGTCTTTGTTTTCGATTCCCTTTTCATTTTCTGGTTGTGATTTTTGATTTCTCTTTTCATTTTTAGAGTAGTTATAGATGGGTGTTTTTGTCACATTATAATCAGACTGGAGTTGAATTAAAAGATAGAACTGTGGTATTTTTAACAAAGGAGTGTGGAATTCTTCCTTCGTGAGTGGTGGATCTCACGAATCAATTCTGTTGAAGGATTGTTTTCTGTTGTTTTCATTTTTATTATCTATCCAACCTACATCACATGTGAATAATGAAGTTCTTTAGTGATAGAGTTTTCAGTCCCGGAACCAATGGAAAAAAAGAAAAACTCAAAACTTTTTCTTTTTTGTTGTTGTCGGTGCGGTATTGACATTTTACGAGAAAATATTTCCTTGGTGAAGATGGTAAATATTTTCCGTTTTATTTTTTTGGGTTCGCAGAATGGCTTATGCATTCTCAAGGGATGGAGCTATGCCACTGTCATCAGTATGGCATCAAGTGAACAAGCAAGAAGTCCCAATCAATGCTGTTTGGCTATCCGCTTTTGTCGCATTTCTTATGGCATTAACGGTAATATTATCTCTCAAATTCACTTACCAATACGGAATCATATCTCAAATACCGTATGTACATGTTTGGTCTATAAGCACAGATGCAGATGTGAAAACCTAACTTTAAGTAAAGTCATGCCCAACTTTCAAGTTTTTGCAAATTAGGCATGGCAGGCATATCTATATCTATGTCTACTCTTATATTTATGGTATACCAATTAGAAGTGTCTATCGATTCGGGTAAATCGAAATCTAAACCAAACCAATTTAATTCGGTTCCAAATTTTTAGTAACAGTTCAGGTTCGGATTTAAAATCCAAAAAATTTCAAGTTTTGTGAAATTTCGGATTTAGGTTTAGATTTTCTAAAAAATCTTGGATTTAAACCCGAAACCCAAAATTATTAAATATTAAATTAATAAATATACGTATGACATAATAAGGGTTTTTTTATAAAAGTTCGGGTTAATGACGGTTCGGGTTCGGTTCAGTTTCCAGATTCGGTCCCGCCTTCCTTGCTTGGGTTCGTGAAATTTTGGATTCGGATTCGGTTACAAAAAAAAATTTGTTCGGATTTCGGCATTTTGAATTTCAGTTCGGGCCGATGAACAACCTTAATACCAAGTGCTTTTGCACATGTAATCCATGTACAATTTGTATAAAATACAAAAATTATATATGTACAGTAAATTATGTCATTTTAAGGCAGTAAAAAAAAACCTAAAATAATATATTTAAAAACCGTTTGAATATTAGTGCCTCCAAAAATAAAATTCCATTCGACTTTTTTTTAAGGCGGGCGAAAAATGCCCACAAAATTATCTTTTTTCTTTTTATAAGGCGATTGACAACCGCCTTATTACTTTTTACAATACCCACCTAAAAAGAAGTTTTATTTTCCGACCCTTAACCACCTTAAAAAACAATTGAGACGGTTTTGTGACTTTTAAAGGCTGTAATCACCTCTAATACTAGAATTTGGAGTAGTGGATTGTTCTGTTAAAAGTCAAATAGAGGAAAAAATGGTGTATTGACTATTGACAACTGTCAATTACAAATTCATCTAAACCATACTACTGTTTTCAACTGTATTCAAATTGAGAAACAATGTTTTAATGATCGACTACATTTAAATTTAAGAAACATTGGCGATTTTTGCATTTTAATTTTACGAAACAATTGGTTAATGTTAACATCTAAATTCAACGTTGAATTTAGGAAACTATAGTTTTATGACTACTTTTACAACTACATTACGATTTAGGAAACAAGGGTGTTATGCCTAGTGTTTCCAATTACATTCAATTTTATGAAACAGTGGTTTAATTCCACAAATCGCCATTGGATTTAGATGCAACCATTAAAATATTGTTTCTTAGATATGAATGTAGTTGTAAAAAGTAGCTATTAAATCATTGTTTCTTAAACTTGAACGTAGATGTAAACAATAGACATTGAAACATTGTTTCTTAAGGATGGTTGAAATGTTAACATTAAAGCTAAAACCATTTTTCTTAAATTTAAATGTAAATTTGAACCATTGTTTCTTAAAATTAAATGTCTTTATAAACAGTAGTCATCAAAACATTACCTCTTAAATTTGAATGTAGTTGTAAAAGTTGCCATTGAGTTTGAAAGTAGTAGTGATCGGTTGGCATTAACCATTTTTTTTCTTCTTTTTACTTTTAACAAATCAAAATTAGTATTTTAAACTAAATTTAAGGCCCATATAGTTTATTTACATGGTCTAAGAGAAATTTGCCATGGTTCATTTTTCCTGCTAGGGTTTATGGATTTTTGAAAATAAAAGGAAAAAAGTTATAGTTTAATGAATATGTTTGAATGGTTAAGCTTATGCCACATGTGAATTGAATATATTTATTTAGTAACAAAGGTCCATCTTTGCATAAGTACAACTAATAAGCTTAACACTGAGCTCTTCTAATTTACATTTACTCCAAATTTATGTGGATTTATCCAGATTACTACTATATAATGTGGTACCACTTGTTCTTTTTTCTTTTTTGGCTCATGTTTGGTATATAACTAATTAAACAATTAGCACAACTAATTTTGGCTAGAAAATTAAATCCTCCAAGTAATTAGGGTTCGATTTAGATGTAAACATAGTTAAACTAATGTCTTTTGAACTATAATGTAGCTGTAAACAGTAGTCATTAAACCATTGTTTTTAAAGTTGAAATTTGATGTAAACAATAAATTTTAGATGTAAAAATTTCATAGTTTCTTAAATTTGAAATGAAAAAAAAGTAAATGTATATACTAACCCGATGTGATCTGAGACACGTGAATATCTGGCTAGGGGTCGACCCACCTCAAGGTCAGGCGGTCAATTGCCCCTAGTTCGGGGCGATAATTAATTAAAAAATATATATAAGTACGTACATTAATATACGTTAAAAAAGCTTATCAATTTTTATTTCCTAAGCAAATGAACAGGTAATATTAGCTTTTCTGCTTTGGTAGAAGCGGCCACTTATTTTCCATAATGACCGAATTCAGATCTCATAGGTTATATTGTTGTAAGTTTTAAAATTGTTTATCAGCGCTTAATTTTGCTTTTAAAATCTTGTGATCGACAAAAATTTAGCATTATCCAAGTGATAATGTTGTCACATTGGAAGAGTACGGCGTATAAGTGCAAAATTTATGAGGATGACTAAAAATATTTCAAAGAAAAATATACAAAAAAATTATTTAACATTAAAATCACAAATAAAAAATATTACACCAAAAATTTTAGCGTTAAAAGAATATGGAGGTGACCATTGTCCCTTTTGGTAAATTCATAAACCGGTCGCTAATCAGATATAGTTAGAATTAGCTTAACCTGGATCCTGTATGCGATTTGTGCTAATGTTTGAACCTATGGACTCGTATGCAATTCGGAGTAAGGGGCATTGAAGACGGAATTGTTATATTTTAGGAACAAATTATTGTAAATTAGGAAGAATTTACTATAGTTATTTTTAAATTAAAAAAAAATACTAAAAATAATTTATTATTAAATTATAATAATTTATCCTGAAAACACAATAATTTCTGCACGGAAAGGAGTTTCATTGAAGAAAGAAGCATCTCGTGATAATTGCATTCTTACTTGGATAATATTAAAATTTGGATCCCAAACTCCTAGTCAAGTAGAAATGCCTTTTGCCTTTTATGCGTTTGGTTCTGAAGATAAATTACACTTCTCTCCTTAGAGTTTCTTTTACCCTCAACTTTAACCTCTAAGGTTTATAAATTTACAGATTACCATCTTTGTTTCATATTGAAAAAAAAATCTTTGTTCTATGTAGATGCGTGTCAGTCAATTTAGTATTGTGCATGTACATTTTATTTCGTCTCTATTTACCAAAATGTTACATTATTACATACTGTTGAAAATTTAAAACTAGGTCAAATTTTTGCTAGAAATTGAACAAAATTGTAGGATTTCAAAAACAAACATGGTTTAGGATCGTGAAATGTAACTTCGTCATTTTTGTTTCTTATTTTTTATGTTAGTGTTCATCATTAATAATGTATATGAATGTAATTTCAAGATATATGCTCTAGAAATACAAATTATCAAACTGTCTCAAATGGGAAAGGATTGCGTTGGAATATTCATATTAATGACTCGACATGATTACTTATTTTGGTTCCAGATAATTGATCTTAAATTATCGGGATTAAAGATTTATTGTTCTTGCTGTTACTTTTGTTTTACAAATAGGTTCATTTTAAAAGTATATATAATTCAATTAATCCGGATAATCAATCATTCCTTTTCTAATTATTTCCGAATAGAATTTTGCATAAAAGTATTTGAGTATGTTGGACCATGACCGGATCGACATGGCCTAAGTCTGTACAACCATTTCTTCGCCTTGTCTTGGAGAGTGAATGGAAAAAGTTTTAGGCGCAAGACATTTCTTTCTTGGAAAGTGAAATAAAATTTCTCAAATTCAGGAATATGTTTGTACGGTCTTTCATTCACTAGACCGTGGAATTTCGGCAAAAAAATGTCACTGTACCGGACTTAGGACAAAAAATATGCTTAATTTGGTACAAATATTGTATCTACAAGAATTGTGATCAGTTTTAAAAATATAATAATTTTGCGTCAAAATATAGTAATTTATTTATTCAGTATATGAATGATATTGTATTCAATATTTTTTTTAGAAAACCAATATATTAATGATATTACTTCTTATAAAAAAAATATTTTTTATAAAAAAATGTAATATGTTTAATGCAATATTTATTTCAATTAAAAGTCTTTAAAATTAATATCATCACTATATTGTATGGAGAAAATTATTATATTTTAATATAAAATTATTATATTTATTAAAATAAATTACTTTTCTTATAGGTGTACAGTAAATGGAACCTAAAACATTACCTCTTAAATTTGAATGTAGTTGTAAATGTAGCCAATGAGTTTGAAAGAAGTTCTGAACAGTTGCATTAACCATTTCTTCTTCTTTTTACTTTTTTAGTATTTTAAACTTAATTTAAATAATTGGTCCAATAAAACGGCCCATTTAATTTATTTATATGGTCTGACAGAATTTCTGCCATAATTCATTTTTCCTGCTAGGAAAATGAAGGGGAAAAAAAAGATATTATAGATTAATGAATACGTTTGAATGGTTAAACTTTTGCCAGACGTGAATTATATATTGACCGTTTGTCGACTTTTATAATAGAAATATTTCAGACACTTTTTATGCCGAATTTGCTCTTCATCTTAATTTTATATAATAAAAATTATTATACTCAAAATATAAATTTATTAATTATAACTAGCATATTTTTTGTTAAGATATTATATTGTATCTTTATATAATTAGATTGATAATTATCACAAAAATAAAATTTAAACAATTTAAAATAAAAATATCTAAACTTAATAAATAATGATTTACAATTATTCACATATCTACAAAACTTAACAAAATATTTAAATATCATATTAATTCTCAATA
>MKEJ01083243.1:0-11582 GCA_001753735.1 Embelia ribes | reverse complement strand
ACAAATATTAATATTTTTTAAGCAATTTAAAATTTTGTAAACATTTTTTTTAATGGATGTGGGTTAAAATTTATATGAAGTATAACAAAAAGAATTAGAAAAATGAATTTAAAAGGTGAACAACCAAAATAGTACATAACTTATATAACAAATATATGTGAAGTAATTGATGGCTTTATATAAAAAATGATATACATTTACAAGAAAAGTGAAAATACGCAAATAGAAAAAATATCTAAAAGATACAAGCCTATCATAATCTAAACATATTCTAACTAACAGAATATTACACATCATCTCAATTGTTTCAATAGCTTAAAAACTAAAAAGCAAAAGAAATAAGTTGAGCTCAAATCAACATTAAGTGTATGTCTCGTTGCAATTTTTAAACAAAAATTTAATCCTTTCAAATTAAAAAGAAAACTAGACTAAATTAACAAATAAAGTGAAATTGAATAGCCAATAAACAGCAACCTTTAAAAAAAAATTAATAATAATAAACTAGTAATCAAAATAAGTAAATTTATTTCACCCTCTTTTCAACCATTAAATAATTTTTTTTCGTTTAATATAATATAACTACACAAGCTAGTCCATATCTATATCTATATCTATATTTATACCAATATATCTATACATATACAAAGCTTCTCTCTCTCTCTCTCCCCCCCTCTCGAATTGAAACCCTAGAATGGATCTCCTCCAATCATACACCGACACCAACGACGGCGACGATCAAAGCCCTAACTTATCCTCTCCAGATTCGTCTCCGATCAGATCCCTACCGGCGAAATCCTCCGCCCCGAGAGTCGACGACACCGCCCTCGCCCTCGCCCTCGCCGGCGCCAAACGTACCCTAGCCAGGCCGCTGGATCCCACGCAGCACGTGGTCGGCTATAACCCTACCTACGACCAGCTGTGGGCCCCCATCTATGGGCCCGCCCACCCCTACGCCAAGGACGGCCTAGGGACTGAGGAATCACAAGCTTGGTAATCCCTGCTCTATAATCACATATGTACGGACGTACACACACACACACACCTATGTGCTTTTTTTCTGCATTAATTAGGGTTTATTCTTGCGAAATTGCAAGGTAGATTAGTCATGCTGACCGCATTTACTATGTGCGTGTGTGTGTATTTTTGTTCCTTTGGATTATTTTATTCTTTTGAAATTATGTGTGTGTGTATTTTTGTTCCTTTGAATTATTAGGGTTCATCGTGTTTTGCAAGCTGGGTAGTTGATGTTGAGAACAATTATATATAAATGTTTGATAATTAGGGTTATAATCGATATTCACAATCTGGGTAGGTGACGTTGAACACAAATATATATGGTGGACTAAGCTAGGGTATATTGTTGCGAAGCCACGAGCTAGGTAGTTCTTGCTTCACTCAAAGATTTTTGCTTTATAGTTTCATGCTATTGATAGTTTTGTGCACACGTGTGGATTTTGTTGATTGCTATTTAATTTTGCGAAATCAAAAGCTCGTAGTCATTGCTTTACTTGTAATTCCTTTTTAGCGATTTCATATATATTATTTTTTGTAAATATTTAGGGTTTTACTGTATGCCACTTGTTATCGCTCAAGGATTGATGTACCACAAGCTTGGTTGGTGTTGCTGAACTGGAAAGATTCGTACTTTTCAAATGAGTAATGATATATATGCATACTAATGTGTACATACTTGTACATACAATTGGATAGCAAGATTATGAACATTGATCTCCTACTTAGATATATGAACCCTCCACAAGATCTAATAATCAAGGGTTATGATCTTGCACATATTAGTATGCATGCACATAGGTATTCTTTTCAAATTTGGACAATTGAATTTTTTTAGTTGTTGATAATTGGCAAATTCTATCTAGAGCCAATAGGGTACTTGATTACTTATTATCTAGCATTGTCACTTTGTAATGTGCGTGAGTTGAGAATTTCCATGCTTAGTAGTTATTGATGAAATTGCTCAAGGATTGGTGTACCACAAGCCTGGTTGGTGTGTGCTAAACTCGAAAGATTCACACTTTTTCGAATTTGGACAATTAATTGTTTTTAGTTGTTGCTAATTGGCAAATTCTACCTAGAGCCATTAGGGTACTTAATTACTTATTATCTATCAGTGGCTCTTTTTATTGTACGTAATTGAAATTTTACATGCTTAATAGTTATTAATGAAATCAATGATTTGCATTTTGCAATTTGATATATTAAGTGGGCTTTAGATAATTAGGTTTATGTATTTTAAGTTCTATTCAAAGCTATAAGGGCATTTGTTGTCTTTAATTGGCACTTTTATCGGCAAGGGTTGCAGAATCACAAGCTGGGTAGTTGTTATTGAGCTCGAAGTTTCACAATCAGATAGTGTATTTTGGGTTTTTTATGAAGATGACTGGAGTTCTATCATTGCTAAAATGCTAAATGAGATTATAGAGAACTTGTCATCTAGCGCTGGGACCATGCTACATGCTAGAGATAGTTATATGCTTAGTTTCATTGGACCATAGAATTCTCTGATTTTAGTCCTGTTTTGAAAATTTTATTCTACCATGTGGCATATAGAAAAATTGTTTTTCGAACATATAGACGACATATGGAAAAATACTACCCATGTTTGCAATTGGAATTTGTTGTAGGAAAGGAATGGACAGGAATGGACTAGTTAATAAGCATTGAATCATCATGACTTGCATATATTGTTACATGCTGTATTCAGATTTAATGTTACTTTGATTGCTCGTGATCAGCTGACGCCTAACAATTAATATGTGCACAATTGTTATGAAGCCTATTATATTTAAAAAATATATATTTTTTATATTATTTTTGGGATGATTATTATTGAATATTGAGTATTTCTTTTTGGTCTTCTATCAATAGGGTTTGTGGAGGATGCGTCGATTGAGCCGTTTGTGTTTGACGAGCAGTATAACACATTTCAAAGTTATGGATATGCAGCTGATCCTTCAGCAAGTAATTATGTAGGTGATGTCGATAAATTGAAGGAAAATGATGGTATCTCGGTGTATAATATACCTCAGCACGAGATGAAGAAGAGGAAGCTTGAGACGAAGAAGGAGGGAGAAGAGGATGCCGAGGGTGATGAGTTTGATAAAACGGAGGTTGAGAATCCCGCATCTGATGCATGGTTATTAAAGAATAAGAAGAGTCCGTGGGCCGGGAAGAAGGAAGGTATTCAAACAGATTTGTCGGAAGAGCAGAAGAAATACGCAGAGGAGCATGCCAAGAAGAAGGAGGAGAAAGGTGGAAATCATGATAAAGGTGAGAGTGTTGTTGATAAGACTACATTTCATGGTAAGGAGGAGAGAGATTATCAGGGTAGGTCGTGGATTGCGCCACCTAAGGATGCTAAGGCCAAGAATGATCATTGCTATATACCAAAGAGATTGGTGCATACTTGGAGTGGCCACACAAAGGGTGTTTCCGCAATTCGATTTTTCCCTAAGCATGGTCATCTAATTCTCTCAGCTGGAATGGACACAAAAGTGAAAATCTGGGACGTGTTCAATTCTGGTAAATGTATGAGGACTTACATGGGTCATTCCAAGGCAGTTCGAGATATTTGTTTTACTAATGATGGGACTAAGTTTTTGACTGCTGCGTATGATAAGAATATCAAATACTGGGATACAGAAACGGGGCAGGTGATATCAACATTCTCAACAGGGAAAATACCTTATGTGGTTAGGTTGAATCCGGACGATGATAAGCAGAATGTTCTTTTAGCAGGGATGAGTGATAAGAAAATTGTGCAGTGGGATATGAATAGTGGGCAAATCACTCAGGAATATGATCAACATTTAGGAGCTGTTAACACAATTACGTTTGTGGATGACAATAGAAGATTTGTCACATCTAGCGATGACAAGTCTCTTCGGGTTTGGGAATACGGTATCCCGGTGGTGATTAAGTATATTAGTGAACCTCATATGCATTCTATGCCATCCATATCCCTTCACCCAAACACGAATTGGCTAGCGGCACAGTGTTTGGATAATCAGATTCTCATTTACAGCACTAGAGAAAGGTTTCAACTGAATAAGAAAAAAAGGTTTGCTGGGCACTTAGTGGCTGGATATGCTTGCCAAGTCAATTTTTCACCAGATGGGAGATTTGTCATGTCGGGAGATGGTGTTGGTGGATGCTGGTTTTGGGATTGGAAGAGTTGCAAAGTCTTCAGAACCTTGAAGTGCCATGAAGGCGTATGCATTGGCTGTGAGTGGCATCCATTGGAACAGAGTAGAGTAGCAACTTGTGGCTGGGATGGTTTAATCAAGTACTGGTAAGAGATATAATCCTTAAATACTTTATCTGTAACTGCTGTTTATAATCTATTATGGTCTTTTGTATCGCATGCTCTTGCTTCTCTTGGGATATATGATTTCTATTTAACATCTAGGAAGGGAAGGGAAGGGAAGGGAAGGGAGGGAAAGCGATGTGTAATTGTGTTTTGGAGGGGTGGTGATACAATTTGACTTGATAATATAATTTGAACCGTTGGATCTTAAAATTTTATTTCACCTCCCTTCCCTTCATTAATTCTAGCCAAACCAAACACAAAATTCTCCCCTTCCCCTTCCTTCCCAAACCCTCCAACCAATCAAGCCCTAAATATTAATCTGAGTTTAACGTGCTATTTTTTAAGTTTAGGGGATCTGGCATGGATATTCCAAGTATTCCAGTCTCCAGTTTGGAGTTTGAGTTATAGGGATTTAAAGGATGAGTATAGATATATTGGTGGGAATACCCTTATAAGAAGTGAGAATTTGATGGAATTGAACTAAAGATAAGCCGCAATTGAGTTAAAGACTACATATTTTTCTTTTATTAAATGGGTCATTGGAATTTCACTATAGTGTTTTATGCTTTTTTAATTGTTGCACTTATTTTCTTAGGTTTTTATGCAGCAACATATTTTTAGTTTTTGTAGGAAAATGGAATACAGTGGAATATAAAAGATTCTGTTTTAAGTATTAATGTGTGAATTTTGCAATTGGGCTTGTGAGGAAACTTATGTAAGGTATATCAAATGTGTAAAATTGATTTTTTTTAGTGTTTAATGCTCTAGTTTCATTAAGAAGTAAGAGTTTGATGAAGTTGAACAGAGAAATAAGACAATTTGAGTGAAAGACTACTTCTTTTTCATTCATTGTCTAGTAAATGGAATTATATTATAATGTTCTATGCAGTTTTTAATTTTTATTGTCAAATTTATTAGAATTTTATTTAGTAAGGCATATTTAGTTTTATATTTTTAGGCAAATAGAACACACTATAGTAAAAAAGATTCTGTTTTTAGAATTATTTATGTGTGGGAGATGCTGTCAATTTGCTTTGAAATCCTTCTGTTCTTAATTATTCTCAATTTCATAGGTTTTGGATTTTGTAGATGGTAGAGTGAATTGGGAATAAAAGATATATATATATATATATATATATTTGAAGTATCTGTGTTGGATTGCTAGTTTATTCAGTTACAAACCCTTCTCTAACGTGCCAATAGTGCTATAAACTGGATTGAATTCATATGCATGGGATTTTTCAGATATGAGTTTCTCTGTGCTGATAACTTGTGGTTTCTTCATTTGTTATGGCTGGATATGATGGAGTAATTTATATTTTCTCTTGTGGGATTTGGTATAGAGCAGAGATTCATTGTTGCTGATGCTCACTTATTGATGTTTGATAGATTTACTTGATATCGTGAGCAATCAAAATGTTTGCTGGAGTGCTTTGCTGTTTAATTTTCAACACTGATGGAGCACTTGGTGGCCATATATTACAATGCATTATTCCATCTTTAGTTTACGGTTAGTATGCTAGGCTTTGGAAATAATTGCATATCAAATTTTATTGCAGTGAGAGCTTATACGAAGACGAGGAGTTTGACCAAAGGCAGCTTGCTGCATTGCTTGTTTCAAAGGTTACCATCTGTCTTTTGGTCTTCTATGCTTGGCCATTATTTTTGTCCATCCTATGTTTTCTTTTTTTTTTTGGAATTTGCCATTCTATGTTTTCTTCTCTTATGTTTACTGGAAAGTAATGTTAAGCAAGCTACTCTTTTTCTTTTTGGGGTCCCCATTCCTCTCTGAACACTCACCAACTTACTAACATCTTGCCAAAAATCAATTATTTGCAATATGCTGATGATAAAATATTGAACCATTGATGCATTAAAGTGATATAAACTAAAGGTAGCTTGACAGTTCTATCACACAGCTCTATAGTCTTTGTTACATTCCACTGAACATCATCATTTTGCATCTTCAAATAAAAGAACATAGTTATGTGTAGCAGGGGTGAAGTAGAATGATGTCGTGAACGTATATTCTGTTGATATTTTGACAGGTTTTCTACTACTTGGGTGAACTGAATGACGCATTGTCGTATGCTCTTGGAGCCGGTCCTCTGTTTGATGTTTCAGAAGATTCAGATTATGTTCATACCCTTCTTGGTGAGAATACATTATTCTTTTACGTTTAGCCTTATCTTAATAGTGAGCGTGGGTTTGTTGAAATGGCTAATTGTAGTTTTAGTGCTTGCATTATATCAGCTATTGTTGAATCCCCACACTGGTTGATTTAACCTCATTATTAGTTTTGCAATGTTTATTTAGATATTTGATGTTTTCTTATGAAATTATTCTAATGTTGGTCGTCTCGGTCTCCTTGCTCAGCTAAAGCGATAGACGAATATGCTAGCCTCAAGTCAAAGTCAGCTGAGTCAAATGACGATGCATTGAAAATGGATCCCCGATTGGAAGCTATTGTGGAGAGAATGTTGGACAAGTATGCTATTGGCTGCTTCTATTTGATATACCGGCTAAGCTTTCTGGTTTTCTTACTGTTGCTTTGTGTAGGTGCATATTGGATGGAAAGTATCAGCAAGCGATCGGAATGGCAATTGAATGCCGAAGGTTGGATAAACTTGAGGAAGCAATCACAAGGAGCGATAATATTCATGCAACTCTGTCATATTGCATAAATATCTCTCATACTGTTGTGAATCTCAGAGAATATCGGCGTGAGGTATGGTTGCTATTGTGCTGTTGCCTCCCGTGGTTATTGTTTTTCTTTCACCTGAAACCATAATTTCTCTGAACACCTTTGTTTCTCACATCTCCATCATATGCATAACTCAGTATGAAATCATCAATGAAATTTTAGTTTTGGGTTCCTATTTTGTCAATGCCATATACTTGTGTTTATAATATCATGGATTACTATATCTAGGGTCTGGTCTCTTGAATACCCTCATCAACTTGTGTACAGACTTTGTCCCAAATCCCAATCAGTGAAGTGAATTTTAACTTGTCGCTCTTTGGCTCTGCTCCTAACACCCACACCCACACACACACACAGACACGCACGCATGCACACATGCACAACGCCCTATTGAAGCTATAGAGCTTTTACCTCCAGATTAGAATGAAGCTTCTCTTAGATGTCCTATGAATCTTTTTTCTATTGTGTACAGGTGCTTCGTCTGCTTGTTAGAGTCTACCAGAAGCTGCCTTCACCAGATTATGTGAGCATTTGTCAATGCCTTATGTTCTTAGATGAACCAGAGGGTGTTGTGAGCATCTTGGAAAAGCTCCTACGATCCGATAATAAGGATGATGCTCTTCTGTCATTTCAAATAGCTTTTGATCTGGTAGAGAATGAGCACCAAGCATTTCTATTAAGTGTTAGAAATATGCTCCCTAATACCAAATCTCAAACATCGGAACCTCCACAACCAGTGGCTGCCACACCAGAAACTACTCAAAATGAAAATGCTGCAGCATCTGTAGATGTTCCAATGACTGATGGTACTCAAGCTCCCGATGTAGTGCCAGAAATAGATCCAAAAGAAGCTATCTATGCTAGACGGCTTTCCAAAATCAAAGGAATTTTGTCTGGAGAGACTTCTATACAGTTAACTCTGCAATTTTTGTACAGTCATAACAAGTAAGCTATAATTTTGTTCCTGCTAATGTTTATGCATCCATTTGTTGCTGTTCCAAATAGTTTTTGTGGAATGCTTTAAACTAATGCTTTGAATTTTCGTAAAGGTCCGATCTTCTTATTCTTAAGACGATAAAGCAGTCTGTTGAAATGAGAAATAGTGTGTGCCACAGTGCAACAATCTATGCTAATGCCATTATGCATGCTGGTACAACTGTGGATACATTTCTCCGGGAGNNGTGTTCTGACTCTCTTTATATGTAAAAACTTCTTAGGATTGGTTGAGCCGAGCTACTAATTGGGCCAAATTCAGTGCAACAGCTGGGCTGGGTGTCATTCACAGAGGCCACCTGCAACAAGGTAGATCTCTGATGGCACCGTACCTGCCTCAAAGTGGGGCTAGTGGTGGTGGCAGTCCATATTCCGAAGGTGGTGCCCTTTATGCCCTAGGCTTGATTCATGCAAACCATGGTGAGGGCATCAAACAGTTTCTTCGCGATAGCCTGCGCAGTACCAATGTTGAGGTATAGTATTATTCCACTATACAGTTCCTTTGCCCACTATGAATTGTTTTTACTACATATTCATGTTTTTTGGTATTGTTTTGGACTTTAAAATGATTCAGGTTATTCAGCACGGAGCATGCCTGGGACTTGGCTTGGCAGCTCTTGGAACTGCTGATGAAGATATCTACGATGACGTTAAAAATGTGCTCTATACCGACAGTGCTGTTGCTGGAGAAGCGGCTGGGATCAGTATGGGATTGCTTATGGTTGGGACAGCGAGTGAGAAGGCAAGTGAAATGCTTGCTTATGCACATGAGACACAGCATGAGAAAATCATCAGGTAACTATGATGAGTTTTTAGGTGATGGACTGAAGTTCAAATCTCGTATTTTCTAAATTTCTGCTGGCTATTGTTGCAGGGGGTTAGCACTGGGTATAGCTCTTACAGTCTATGGAAGAGAAGAGGAAGCCGATACTTTAATTGAGCAAATGACTTGTGATCAAGATCCAATCCTACGGTATGGTGGCATGTATGCCTTGGCATTAGCATATGGGGGAACGGCAAATAACAAGGCCATTCGTCAGCTGCTTCATTTTGCTGTATCAGATGTGAGTGATGATGTCAGGAGGACAGCTGTTCTAGCACTTGGGTTTGTCCTGTACTCTGAACCAGAACAGGTTGGTAATTTTCTCCCTTTTTTAGGCATTTACCTTGCCGGTTGCACTTTAAGGTGTTCCACCTTGTAGTTGAGAAAGGACTTCCAATGTTTGAAGTTGGAGTAAGTTGGGCTCCTTGTATATGTGAATGTGGTATCGCTGTACCGGCAAAACTAAGAAAATTACCACACTCGGGATCTGATCTACACCTGTTTTATCATTCAGCAGGAATGGGTAGTATGCTCTCTCTTCTTGTCTCATAACATTCTATCTTCATATGCACATGTTGGATGCAATCAGAAGTTTGGAAATTAATTTTGGGTTCTTTATGCATTTGGTTATCTGCACTGCATTTAACCTGGTTCAATTGCTTTTTTTGGTGTGCAGACTCCTCGCATCGTCTCCCTGTTGTCAGAGTCTTACAACCCACATGTTCGGTATGGAGCGGCTCTAGCCGTTGGCATTTCCTGTGCTGGCACTGGTCTGAGCGAGGCTATATCTTTGCTTGAGCCGCTCACATCAGATGTGGTTGATTTTGTCCGACAAGGTGCTTTAATTTCAATGGCAATGGTGATGATTCAGATGAATGAAGCTAGTGATTCTCGTGTTGGAGCATTTAGGTCCTTTTTTATTACCTTTTCATTTCCTTATGATCCTTTTCTTTTACGCAGTTCAATTTGTTCAATCTTTGATGGTTGTTATTTCAGGCGACAATTGGAGAAGATAATCTTGGATAAACACGAAGACACCATGAGCAAGATGGGTGCAATTTTAGCCTCTGGAATACTTGATGCTGGTGGTAGGAATGTGACAATAAAGTTGCTCTCGAAGACGAAACACGATAAAATCACCGCAGTTGTTGGTCTTGCTGTTTTCAGCCAGTTTTGGTACTGGTACCCTCTCATATACTTCATCAGTTTGGCATTCTCTCCCACAGCATTCATTGGGCTCAACTACGACTTGAAAGTTCCAAAGCTCGAGTTCATGTCTCATGCGAAACCTTCTCTGTTTGAGTACCCTAAGCCAACTACCGTAGCTACTGCTGCATCAACTGTAAAACTACCCACTGCGGTTTTGTCCACCTCATTAAAAGTTAAGGCTAGGGCTAGTAAGAAAGAGGCTGATCAGAAAGCTGTTGCTGAAAAGTCATCTGGGGCTGAAGCTTCTTCAAGTGGTGTCAAGGGGAAATCCTCTACTGATAAGGAGGGTGACTCTATGCAGGTATCAATACCTTGTTTCACTTTCGAGTTTCTATATGATTTTCATTTTGTTCCTATTTTTTCGTAAGCTATTTATTAGATATCATTTCTGGTAAAAAATGTGTTTAGAGTTTACGAGGGATCTCCAATGTTACCTAGATATTTTGCTCTTGATTAATTTTTATTTTTTTTCAATTGCTCTTGATGATATTTGGCCCTAATTAGTTCTAATTACCTTTTTGCCCCTTGTACCTTGTCCCTTTTCTGACAGGTTGACACTCTAGTGGAGAAAAAGGCGGACCCGGAACCATCTTTTGAGATCTTGACAAACCCTGCCAGAGTTGTTCCTTCTCAGGAGAAGTTCATTAAGTTTCTAGAAGTGAGCAGATATGTCCCTGTTAAACCATCACCTTCAGGTTTCGTGCTTTTGAAAGATCTGCGGCCCACAGAACCTGAAGTGTTGTCCCTCACTGATGCACCTTCATCCACTGGATCAGCCCCCACAGGATCAACCACCCTGCAACAGAGCTCCTCATCGTCTATGGCTGTTGACGAGGAGCCTCAGCCACCTCAGCCCTTCGAATTCATTCCTTAAACTCTCTTTTCTTGATTTTCAACCGAATATTGTGGTTTCTCTATTTGATTATTTGGTCTTTAAATGATTTTTCACTCGTAATTTCTCTTAGTTTTGTAATTATGGGCGACTGAGAGACTAGTCTTCAACGCAAGCTCAAATCTAGCAACCTAGAAACAGTATTTCTTGCAGTGTTGTATACTAAAAATGATGTGATGTTCGTTCATTTATCAAGGTTTAAGTTTCCAAAATTCCTATGGCTATTTTGTTTAGACTTGTATTTGTGCTTAAAAGTAAAGTTTGCAAGAGTTTATATTTTGGGTCTTTAGTCTGAGAGTTATAGTGTTTTGTATCTAGCCTTATTAGTTTCTGTAATGTTTATGCGTAAAAAGCCTAGTTGATCAGGTAGTAAGTTGAGAAAATTATAGATTATCTAGATTTTTTTATACAAGAATTTTCTTAACAAAATATCTATTCATTTTTGCTAAATAATTGTAGAGAATTCCAAAGTCAATATTAATCATTGGATAAAATAAATCTTTACCAACTATTACGCAAGGATGGTAGAAATAGTGGTTGTATGTTCTATTTTTTTTTTTTTGTAAGTTATGGTAAAGCATGTTTCTATTGCGAGTCATAGTTTTATCCGATTTTTGAAAACATGAATAAGGTT
>MKEJ01083242.1:1754-16553 GCA_001753735.1 Embelia ribes | reverse complement strand
TTTTTTTTTTTAAGTAGTCTGGATCATGAATATAGTAAAGATAACCCAAACTTTCATCAATCCTAAAATTATATAATTAGTTAACATTTTGATATGATATTGCAACAAGATTCAAGTTTGAGGACATACAAACTTATATGGTCCAGTATTCCTTTGTTCCATGCGTTGGTTATAATCGGACATTGATCGAGTTTTGTCTAGCACAAATTAGTTAATCGATTGTTCTCGAGCAATCGGAATATAGTAGCTCAAAGATTGAAATCTTAATTTGTTTTTCAAGAAAGCATGTATCTCAATAAGGCGGATTTAATTTTATTATAAAGATATTAGTCATGTTTCGTGTTAGAAAAAAGTTAGGAAAGATTTTATTCAGTAGAAATTAGTTAATAATGTATTTACCATTCAGATTTGACCAGTACTGTGATTATTTTATGTTTCTGTTGATCTACTCCCTATATAATGAGAAAATCTCCTTCATATTGGAATAAGACCGAATATTAATACAGTGGCTAAGGCCTATTTTGGGAATGATCGTACTTTTTATAATCCTTTTTTCAAAAAAATAATAATTAAAATTAATTCTAAAAGCGGGTATAATTTTACTATTTGATAAATAAACTCTTAAAATTGATTTAATAAGTAGCGTAGTATTTAATAAAGTATTGCTTTTTAGTATAAAAAGATAAAAGTATGTATTTAAGGGGGTGTAGTAAATATAATTAAGTTTATTTATGTAATTAATGTTAGAAAAAATAGAATTAACTTTTGAAAGTACCCTTAAAATTGCTTCCAATAATGCCCAAAAAAGCAGAAGCAAAGTTTAGAAAGGAAATTCTTTAGGATTTACCAACTAACATCAATTACAATTTCTAAAAAATAAATAAAAAATAAAAGTAAAAACAGCACTCAAACAATATTGCCAAACTAGGCCTAAGTAAGCAAAATCTTTAGTTGTCCACTTTACCAAAGAGAAGGAGTGAGCGTGGTGGATGATAATTGAAGGCAATAATGCAAATTGGTCATTAGAAAAAGGGGAAGTAAGCGGTTGCAAATGCACAAAGGTTTATTGTCAATCACTGTTGCAGAGCCCACACATAAATTTGAATTATTGTACTCTTACACCATTCTTTTTTCCCCTTGGGACCAAATTTTATTTTTCAAACTATGGCATGGTCACAATTCCTAACACAAAGCCGACACCGATATGCGATTGTGAAGCAATGTGGGGGTGGTGGAACTAAGAAATTTTGTAGCCAAAGGCCGTAAAACCCGTAATATAGTATTCATGTCATGCTGCAATTATATGATCTTAGCGTAGATTTATTAAAGATCCCGTTGTGAAAGATTGAAGAGATTTGACCGAGCTCACAAATACCAACAATAAAGCGTATGATTGTCGCTGCCAATTGCGGCTGTCATCACCAGCGCGTGACAGTAGTTGAATCTAATATGTAAAACACGCGCTAGATTCTGCGGCCGTCGCAAACCAATCCCGACCAAAGCGAATATTTGTACATTTTTTTAGTAGATAAAGATCTTTTGCATAGAAAATGGGCCTCCGGCCCATTCAATAAGCCTACCAAAAGCCCAAAAAATCATCAAAGACCAAAACGACATAGTTTCACACCACAATCATTACTACCCCAACGGCTAGTTGCAAGTGACCGTTTAAAACCCTCCCTATAATTTCAAAACAACCTTTGAATAAAATCCCCAAAACAGAACAAAAATTAAATAAAATCCAATCCCCAATTCATCAACTCCACAAATCTCTCTCTCTCTCTCTGTGCCATCATGGCGTACACGTCATCATACAAGCCGGCATATTACACCTCGTTACACTACTCAATCGCCTCCATATGCAAGTCAATCCTCCCATTCCGGCGGCGACGGCTTCCGGCGATAGCGGCGGCGGAGCAGCGGCTGTCGGAGCAGCAGTCGGAAAACCTCAAGTGGCAACAGGACATGTTCCACCAGATCCTAAAGCTCATCGGACTCTCCAAAGAGGGGATCTTGGCCGAGACAGAGGTCTCTGCTTTCCGGGCCCACCTCCTCGGTATCCTAACCGCTCCGCAGGTTGATCTCGAGTCCGAACTCATCCTCAGGGACAAACTCGTCTTTTTACAGGTGGGTTTTCAATTTAGTTGCTTAATTTTGCACTTGAATTTGTAATTAGCTCAGTTTTTATGCAGGCTAGATTTTACCAATTCAATATATAGGGCTTAAATTAATTGAAGCTTTTAATAGAAAAACTATTTTTTTACACACACAAAAAAAAAATGGATACATCTTACTTTAAAAAACGTCTAGATTTTTTTAAGGTAAATGCAGTATAGTTTTCAGAAAAAGACTATAATGCATAATAGAATGGACTCAACTTTGAAATATTTAATTGTATTTTATAATATCTCTCACGGAGTGTTCTTTATTATTTTGGTAAATTAGTTACAGAATTGGTTGTGGATTTATGTAAATTGCTCAATATTAAGGTTAATGCAAAATTGGTTTAATATTAGTGACAATTGGTTCGAATTTGGTGACTAAATGTCTGAAAAATAGGGTTTTTCCTTTTCCTTTATCATTATTGATCTACAGTGTGATTATTTTCTTTTCATTTTTGTGTGTTTTCAAAATTGCTTTATTTTACTGAAAAAGTGGGCTTTTGTTAGGAAGCAAGTAATTTGTTATTTTACATTCTTAATTTAGCTGAATATTGCAAAAAAATGTGAATTTGATTGCATTACTTTCCCTACCTATATTGGAAACAAATTATGATAAAAAAATCTCTTAGAGTAATCTTCAAAATTAGGATAGCAAGACAAGAGGTTTCAAATAGAAAAGGTGAAAATCTTATTTATGAGGAAATAATCTCTTAGAGTAATCTTCAAAATTAGGATTGCAAGACAAGGTGATAGTCTATTTTATAGCTTAATTAGAAAAAGTGTGATTTCTTCTTTTTTGATTTGGTTTTTGTTCTCTATAGGAACTATTGTATGCAAAATGCATATCTGAGGAAGAGTACCATTCATCGAAGAGCCCTTTGCTAGAGAGACTCGCAGCTCAAGGAGCTGTGATCCAATCAAAAGATGTTTTTGTCGCAACCCCAAAAGAGGCCTCGGAAGAAGAATGGTCTGTGATCGATTTAAAGGACTCAAATTCAAAGGCAAAACCGAAAACCAAAGGACCAAAATCTGTGTTCGGTTTCGTATCATCAAATCAAAATGGGAAAAATAAGGACGAAAAGGGACCACCGATCGATCAAAGAGTAACCAATGAATTGAGCCTCTCGAGGGAAAACCCTTTCTGGAATAGTCAATTAATAGAAAAAGGAAATGAAAGACGGTCCATTCTCATGACCGAGAGCTTGCCTACAACAGTAGAAGGCAAAAACGAGGGCGAAAAGGGGAAGAAGAAGTCGTTTAGGAATCTTTTCCAGAGAGAGGAGATTGAAAATGGGGATTATGCAAAGAAATCTGAAGAAAAAGGATCGAAGATGGAGAAAAAACAATGGGGATTTGAAGGGTTTAAGAAGTGGAAAAGAAACGATTCGGAAGATGAAACAGCTCCTTTGCCCCTTACTGAAAGATCGGATAATGTGGAGTTTTCGGGACCAAAAGAGGTTGCTGCTAGTCCGATTGGTGAGGGAATTTATAGAAAGCAAGTTAAGGGAAAATTAAATTCCAATGGCTCGCCATCCGAATGCTGCATTGATAAGGTCTCGTTTCATTTCATTGTTGATATTCTTGGAATTGATACTTGTTTTGTTTGTTACGCTTTGGGAAATCTATTTAACTGTTTTCTGGTTCTGAAAACAAAAATTTCAAAACTTAATGCTTCCATTGCAACCATTTTTGGGAAAGCAATGAAAACAAAAGGATAAAACAAGCACTTATATATGTATGTATATTTGGTTAACAGGTTTTGGCGGAGAAAATAAAAAAGGAGTTGTCTCGAATACAAACTGAACTCAATGCTAAAAACCCGAATCTTAAGTTGTCGTAAGTTTTATTACTGAATCTTTTTCTTTCTTTTAGGAAACAAAATATAATAGCCCGGTCTCTTTTGTTCTTACATATTTGATGTGTTCTATATCAGTGATGACCAGATCGATGCTATTTCAACTAGGCTACCAGTCGACAAAGCAGATCTGAAAAATTTCTTCCCCAAGTATGTCATCATTTTTCCTCTTTTTATTATCAAAACTATGTTAAATTTACATCAAGGCTTTTTAGCTTATGAATATGAAAATTTCCTAGGGCATGGTGTGATCGATATGGCGATGTTGTATTGGATGTGGTGAGAAAAGAATTTAAGGACCATGTCGAGGGAAAGGACAATTTACGAGCTGCAGCGAATGAGAAACAAAGTAATTTGAAAAGATGGGAAACGTTCGACGATGATGAAAATTGTCACCCGAATCTGTTTGCTTCGAAAGAAAATCCATTTTCGATTAAGCAAACAAGGTACAATCCGTCCAAGGATGATCCTTTGTACAAGAGCTTCAAAAATAATCCCTTTTTCCCGGATTACGAGGAAAATGACTATGAGGATTATAAACCGAAAGCTGAATCTGCATTTGTCAAAAATCACAACCCTTTCTGGGCTCATTAAAGGCATGGTTCTTCCATCATATTTCTATGTGGTGTTTTTTCTTTTCGTTATTGTTTTTACTACAACATTTGCTTGTTTATTGATCCAATTATGAAGAACATTGTTCTTTGTATATAATCGTCATGCTTTGCTAAATTTGTAATGTCACCAGTGATGTAATGAATTTTTTACTTATATATCCAGCCTCCACTGGTTTTCTACAATTAATTCAGATTTCCTTTTTTTAGTGCCCTCTACTGTTATCATTTAAATCGCGTCACAAATGGTGTATATTACGTATGTTTGTTAATTAACAATGACATACATACCTATAATCACGTAAAAGTTGTCAAAATTCTTATATTGTAACATATTGGGCATTCCCTTAAAAAATAAGAACAATAAATGAGATATTTGCACACACTTAGGGTACCTAATTATTGGTATGTGAATTATTTTCTTTTCTTTATTAATTCATTCGTACAGCAGTTAATGCCAAAATTAATTTTAATAAAATTCCAAACTTAATTCGAAAGTCATATTTCGACCGGAGCCAATAAAAAATCCTTCCTTTTTTTTTTTTTTTTTTTAATAAAAATCAGAATTTCATCATCATCTCTTAATTTTATTTATTTACTTAAAAATACCATAATTTTCTGTCTACAAGACCCTGTTGACAATGGCGGATTCAATAAAAATAACATTACCAATAGAGAATTTTAAAAACATACTGAATTTGATAAATAGTTTAAAAACAGACTAAATTTAAAAAAAAATTAAAACAAACTTATTTTTGTATTTTTCTCCCCCTGCTTCTTCTATGTATCACCGATCTCTCAGTGGCTGTTTAAGAGAAAAACAACGTATTTTTCGCAAATACTCGTAATCTAATCGACAAAATATATATATATCCTTTTGTTAAACTGGTATTTTTAGATTGGTTTTACCCATATCATTACTTTAATTTCAGCTAATAACCACAGTCCACTTTTTTTTTAAGATTGGCTAAGATGCATATAAAATGTGTAATTGGACGGACATTGGAGCCCTTCACATAGATGGTTTTGCTTTATAAAATTTAGATTTAGTTTAAGGTTGAACCAAGGGTAAATATATGTATATATATATATGTATATATATATACAGACACACACATAGAGGCTTTAATTATTTTTGACTTTGATCCTCCTATGTACTTATATACTCCCCTTATGCAGCTTATTTGATCAATTACAAGAAAATTAACTTTTTGTAACATTCATAATAACGAGTTTAATTACTTTAATCGTTTGGCGATTTACGCATAGCACAAGAAACAAATTAGTGCAAAAATCATACATGTAAGGGGTAAATTGATAGAATAAAATATATAGATGGGGTTTTAAGTAATTAGCCTCTAATATTTGAGCTGGAACTGCTTTTGCCCAATTCACAAGAAATCTGTACCTCCAACTCTCTCTCTCTCTCTCTCTCTCTCTCTCTCCCATCTTGATTTCCTTCTTTTACAAAACCCTAACTCTAGCTTTCAACATACTCGAAGTTCAGATATTAAATTCTCCGATCCCCGGCGGCGAAGGCGACCATGGCGGCGGCGGCGACGGTGAGCTCGGCGGGAGGGCTACTGGCGATGCTGAATGAGAGCCACCCCTCTCTAAAGCTCCACGCTCTCTCCAATCTCAACGCCCTTGTCGACCTCTTCTGGCACGAGATCTCCACTAGTGTAGCTACTATGTATGTATCTATATCTATATCTATATGCTGTATCTATCTTTCACACAAAATCTCTTTCTCTCTCTCTCTCTCTCTCTCTCTCTGCGTAGCATTGATTTCTGCTTATTTATTGTTTTTAGTGTGAAATTCGCAATTGGGTTTGCAAGGAATTTGTTATGAGACTGGCAATCTTGTAATTTTTAGTTGTTGGTAGTGCTTAACGCTCTATTTTTAAGACGTGAGAATTTACGAAATCGAATTAGAATTAAGACACAATTGATCTCTGTGATTTGTATGATGCTTCACATTGATTTTATGCTTATGTGTTGTTTGTGGTGTCAACTTTGCAATTGGGTTTGCAAGCGAACTGTTAAACGGCATAGCAATGCTGCAACGTTTAATTTTTTACTAGTGGGTAATGCTCTAGTGTTAAAAAGTGAGAATTTGATGAAACTGAGCTAGAAACAAGAGAAAATTGAGTTGAAGATCAATTTTTTTTTCCTATCCAATTGTTGTTAATTGGGAATATATTTTAATATCTTATACGCTTTTTAATAGTTACACTCTATCTGCTAGGTTAATATGGTATGATGTTTTGCATTGATTGCTGCTTGTTTATTGTTTGTGGTGTCAAACACTTTGTGGGGAAGCTGTTCAGAAGCATAGCAGTGTTGTAATTTTAATTTTTTTAGTGCTTTACCGATATTCTTAAGAAGTGAGAATTTGATGAAACCGAGTAAGAAATAAGAGACAATTAAGGGAAAGACTACATTTTTTTTTCCGGTTAGCGACTAGTAATTGGAGTGTATTATAAGAATATTCCTGTTAGATTGTCCATTTCTAGCCACTAAATTTTAATCCTTAAATCTCAATTCCTTAGTGGAGAATGGCCACACCAAATCCGCCATACAGAGGATGGACATTAGTTCCGTAGTTGAATGAGTTCAGTGTAGCAAATCCCCTATTTTAGGGAATTGAATAGTATTATGTACTTTTACCAGAAATTTAATCTCAAGAATTTAGAACAGAGGTTCATGTATGAGCATTAATGTGAGTGGCCTGATGTTTTGTGTTCTTTTTAACAGTTATACTCTATTTTCTAGGTTTTATGTTGTAGACATATTTAGTTCTAGAACTTGTAGACAATTATAATATAGCAGAGATAAAAAGATTTGTTATTGAGTTATAATATGTTGGAGAAGTGGTTTATCGGGTGTGAAACCCATCTCTGAATTTTGCCATACTTTTCTCGCCAACTTTCGGGTTCTTTATCTACTCGCCCGTACTTAGTTTTGGATGCTGTAGACCTACGGATTAAGGTGGAAATAGAAGATTTGGTTTTTGGAGTTAATGTGTCAGATAACACTTATCTGGCACAATGACAGTGCTACAAGCGTGATTGAATTTATACGTTAGGGATTTAATGGATATGAGTTAACCTCTGTAGTGGCTTGTGCATTAGTTAGAGCTAAATATGAGGGAATGTGGATTATATTTTCTCTTGTTGGATTTAGTATAGAGCAATAGACATAGGAGATTAGGGGCGCATTTGTGGCTAGTCTTACTTTTGAAAAAGCCCATTTGTAAATGAACTTTGAATAGTGAATTTTTTTTAAGCACCTTCAAAAAATTATATATGTTTGGTGAGCATTATTCATAATGTACTTAAAGCCCATAGACGTATGTTTGGTCAATAAGTGTAAAATGGCTTCTAAATATTAATATTGTTTTAACATTATCAACCCTTTCATATATAATTACAAAATATATAGAAGAAATATGATTTAAATTAAAGAATCTGTAAAATAATTATACTATAATTATTGAAATATCACCAATTTCTTTAATATATGAAGTGTGTGTGTATGTGTGTGTGTGTGTGTATATATATATATATAGAAGGGTCTGATGTATACAACCTTATTCTGTTTAGAGAGGCTTCTTCATAGGGGACTAGTCCATGATCCATAAGTTGCAATGGAGGCATGCATGGCCCTAACCTATAGAAATTCAAGTTAGGGCTTTAAACACTACCAATATCAATTTCAATAGAGGCTGAACATGGAGCACCTATGATAATCAAAAGTCATGTAAACAAAATATAAAGTATAATCAAGAAAAATAATTTTGATTAATAAAAATACAATCAGGGAAGCCACGTCTCCAGTCAGGTTGACGGCGAGGGAGTTGGCCAATATGGTGGGTGTACTGATGTCCGTACATGCTGTCGCCAAACGTCAGTGAGGGAGCAGAGAGGAGATAGATAGAGATGCTGGCCTTGGGCTGAGATCCGGCAGCTGAGGGCTTCAATGATGGTGGTTCACTGGTTGACTGATCTTGGCGGTTCATCGTGGCGGAAAAGCCAGCAGGCCGGCGGCTGATTTGGTTGCCAGAAGAGAAACACCGGTGGTCGCAGTTGACTGGAGGTTGGCGACGATTAATGATTTTGGACTCCGTGAAAAGTGTTTGTAATTGGCTCATGGAGAAGCCCCAAACTGGGACTTCTCCAATATGGGCTTCTAAGAGGATCCATTTCTTGATTACTGCTTTAAAAAATATTCTCCAAATGCCAAAAGATTATGCAAATGGACTTTTAGTCTATGGAAGCACTTATGGCAGTGGTGCCAAACTCTACCTTAATGTTTCCGACACTTATTTAGTGGACCTTAATGATATTTCTTCATGTTGTCAGCTCTTAATATGTATTGTGTTGCTGTTTGATTTTAAATATTGATGGAGCACCATGCTGGCGATTACAATTTGTTGTTCCTTCTCTGTTTTGTGATTTATAATATGGTAGTCTTTGGAAATGATAGCATCTAAAATTCTCTTGCAGCGAGAGCTTATATGAAGATGAGGAGTTTGACCAACGGCAGCTTGCTGCTTTGCTTGTTTCAAAGGTTAGAATCTGTTTTCTGATCTCCTATGTGCTTGTTCATTATTTTTGCTTTAAGTTTTTTAATTACTGGAGTACAATGTTAGGCAAGCTGCTATATTCTGTTTGGGATTACCATGCCTCTCTGGGCGTGCATTGGCTCACCAACACCTTTACGAAAATCTGTTATTGTTCAATATGCTTTGGACCAACAGATTATTGAACTGTTGATGTATCAAAGTGCAATAACCAAAGGGTAGCTTGACAGCACTATGATGCACAGACTTGAGATTTCTCTAGTCTTTGTTATATGTCACCAAACATCATCTTATGTATTAAAATAAGTAGCATTGTAGTTATATGTAGCGAGGGTTAATCATAATCTTGAAATTAACATTAATTGTGTTGTTACCTTGATAGGTTTTTTATTACCTGGGTGAACTCAATGATGCTTTGTCATATGCTCTGGGAGCTGGTCCTTTGTTTGATGTTTCTGAAGATTCAGATTACGTCCATACCCTTCTTGGTGAGAACTTTGGCCCGAGTATTTTACACATTCAGATATGTGTTAATATTTAGTGTTTTGTAGCCAATGAAATGTCTAATTTAGCTGGAGTGCATGAAATGCATCAAGAATAATTGAATCCCCAACATAGGTCGATGCAATTAACTATTAGTGTTGGAATGCTTATTTAGATAGGCGAATTTTCTTTCTTTTTTATTCTAATGCTGGTCGTATTGGTCTCCTTTCTCTCAGCTAAAGCGATGGATGAGTATGCTAGCCTCAAGTCAAATGCAGCTGAGTAAAATGATGAAGCATTGACAATGGATCCCTGTTCGGAAGCTATGGTGGAGAGAATGTTGGACAAGTATGTAGTTGGTTGCTTGTATTCGATATGATGGCTAACCTTTCTAGTTGACTTACTGTTACTTTGTATGGTACTTATTATGACTAAGCCTTTTTGTTGTGTTACCATTGCTTTGTACAGGTGCATATTGGATGGGAAGTATCAGCAAGCAATTGGGATGGCAATTGAATGCCGAAGGCTGGATAAACTTGAGGAAGCAATCACAAGGAGTGATAATATTCATGCAACATTGTCATACTGTATAAATATTTCTCATTCCGTTGTAAATCTCAGAGAATATAGGCGCGAGGTATGATTGGTGTCTTGCCGTCCTTGTTATTCTCTTCATAACCTGAAACCATCATTTCTTACATACTCTTTGTTACTCACATATCTATTTTATATATTATATGTGTCACTTGAGTGTGAAATTATCAATCAAATTCATTGATTGGGGGCTCTATATATTTCCTGTTATTTTTTTTGTTTATGCTATATGGATTATGTTGAAGAGATTGCCCTCATCAACCTCTTCAAGACTTTGTCCCAATGCACATATTAGAGTTTTTAGCCTCCAAATTTACCATCACTGTATGCTGTCATGTTGCGCATGGCCATGTTGTCAGATAAAGTAGGATGAAATGATTTTGTGGTGGAAATAGTATAATTCTTGTATGCGTTATATGACAATCCTTTTTGGCCCGTGCATAGGTGCTTCGTCTCCTTGTTAGAGTATACCAGAAACTGCCATCGCCAGATTATATTAGCATATGTCAGTGCCTCATGTTCCTAGGCGAACCAGAGGGTGTTGTGAGCATCTTGGAAAAGCTCCTACGATCCGATAATAAGGATGATGCTCTTCTGTCATTTCAAATAGCTTTTGAACTGGTAGAGAATGAGCACCAAGCATTTCTATTAAGTGTTAGAAATATGCTCCCTAATACCAAATCTCAAACATCGGAACCTCCACAACCAGTGGCTGCCACACCAGAAACTCCTCAAAATGAAAATGCTGCAGCATCTGTAGATGTTCCAATGACTGATGGTACTCAAGCTTCAGATGTTATTGTGCCAGAAGTAGATCCAAAAGAAGCTCTTTATGCTGAAAGGCTGCTTAAAATTAAAGGGATTTTGTCTGGAGAGACTTCAATTCAGTTAACTCTGCAATTTCTTTACAGTCATAACAAGTAAGCTAAACTTTTGTTCCTTGTCATATTTGAATTTTGATGCATCCAATTCTTTTCTTGTTCCCATTGGTAATTGTGGAATTATTTTAAACTAATTCTTGGATCTGTTATTTTCATGAAGGTCAGATCTTCTCATTCTTAAGACAATAAAGCAGTCCGTTGAAATGAGAAATAGTGTGTGCCACAGTGCAACAATCTATGCTAATGCCATTATGCATGCTGGTACCACTGTGGATACATTTCTCCGGGAGAATCTGGTAAACGNGACCCTACTTTTTATTTGCAACTTGTCAGGATTGGTTGAGCAGAGCTACTAACTGGGCTAAATTCAGTGCAACAGCAGGGCTAGGTGTTATTCACAAAGGCCACTTACAACAAGGCAGATCTTTAATGGCACCATACTTGCCTCAGAGTGGGGCGGCTAGTGGTGGCAGTCCGTATTCTGAGGGTGGTGCGCTTTATGCCCTGGGTTTGATTCATGCAAACCATGGCGAGGGTATCAAACAATTTCTTCGTGATAGCCTTCGCAGTACCAACGTTGAGGTATTGTTTTTTATAATCGACTATATGATTCCTTTAAACTACGAGTTTACATAATGGTATTGGTTTTACATATTCATGTATTTGTTTTGGCCATTTGAATGATTCAGGTGATTCAGCATGGGGCATGCCTGGGACTTGGCTTAGCAGCTCTTGGAACTGCTGATGAAGAGATCTACGACGACGTAAAAAATGTGCTCTATACTGATAGTGCTGTTGCTGGAGAAGCAGCTGGCATCAGTATGGGTTTACTTATGGTTGGGACAGCAAGTGAGAAATCTGGTGAAATGCTTACTTATGCACATGAGACACAGCACGAGAAAATCATCAGGTAATTGTGGTCAGTAATTAGATGGACTAAAGTTGAAGCCCTTTTCTTTCTAAGGATTTGTGTGTGGCTATTGTTGCAGGGGTTTAGCACTTGGGATAGCTCTCACGGTCTATGGAAGAGAGGAAGAAGCAGATACCTTAATTGAGCAGATGACTCGTGATCAAGATCCAATCATACGATATGGTGGCATGTATGCGTTGGCATTAGCATATGGGGGAACTGCCAATAACAAGGCAATCCGTCAACTGCTTCATTTTGCTGTATCTGACGTGAGTGATGATGTTAGGCGGACAGCTGTTTTAGCACTTGGTTTTGTCCTGTACTCGGAACCAGAACAGGTTGGTGCTTCACACTCACCCACATACACATACACACGCACAAACAAAATGCATTTGCCTTGAATATAAGTGTTTTTCAAGGAATTTCCACCTCTTAGTTGAGGAAGGAGTTTCAATATTTGAAGTTAGAATTATTTTGATTCTTGTATATATTAATGTGGTAAGCTGATACTAAGAAAATTACCACTATTGGGCATTAGATCCATATCTGTTTTAAAATTGAGCAGAACTCCACTATTGAAGAAAATTCGTGGTTTCTTAATACATTTGGTTATCTGCACTTCCTTTAATCTGGTTCAACTGCTTTCTTTGGTTTGCAGACTCCTCGCATCGTCTCACTGCTGTCAGAGTCTTATAACCCTCATGTTCGGTATGGAGCGGCACTAGCAGTTGGCATTTCTTGTGCTGGCACTGGTCTGAGTGAAGCTATATCTTTGCTAGAGCCTCTGACATCAGACGTGGTTGATTTCGTCAGACAAGTTGCTTTAATTTCAATGGCAATGGTGATGATTCAGATGAATCAAGCTAGTGATTCTCGTGTTGGAGCATTTAGGTCATTTTTATTTTCTTTCTTCTCATTACCTTAAAATATTTTCTTTTATATTGTTAAATATGCTGATCTTTGATGGTTGTTATTTCAGGCGACAATTGGAGAAGATAATCTTGGATAAACACGAAGACACCATGAGCAAGATGGGTGCAATTTTAGCCTCTGGAATACTTGATGCTGGTGGGAGGAATGTGACAATAAGGTTGCTTTCGAAAACAAAACACGATAAAATCACTGCAGTTGTTGGCCTTGCTGTATTTAGCCAGTGTTGGTACTGGTACCCCCTAATATACTTCATCAGTTTGGCATTCTCTCCCACAGCATTCATTGGGCTCAACTACGACTTGAAAGTTCCAAAGCTCGAGTTCATGTCTCATGCGAAACCTTCTCTGTTCGAGTACCCTAAGCCAACTACCGTAGCTACTGCTGCATCAACTGTAAAACTACCCACTGCGGTTTTGTCCACCTCATTAAAAGTTAAGGCTAGGGCTAGTAAGAAAGAGGCTGATCAGAAAGCTGTTGCTGAAAAGTCATCTGGGGTTGAAGCTTCTTCAAGTGGTGTCAAGGGGAAATCCTCTACTGATAAGGAGGGTGACTCTATGCAGGTATCAATACCTTGTTTCACTTTCGAGTTTCTATATGATTTTCATTTTGTTCCTATTTTTTCGTAAGCTATTTATTAGATATCATTTCTGGTAAAAAATGTGTCTAGAGTTTACGAGGGATCTCCAATGTTACCTAGATATTTTGCTCTTGATTAATTTTTATTTTTTTTCAATTGCTCTTGATGATATTTGGCCCTAATTAGTTCTAATTACCTTTTTGCCCCTTGTACCTTGTCCCTTTTCTGACAGGTTGACACTCTAGTGGAGAAAAAGGCGGACCCGGAACCATCTTTTGAGATCTTGACAAACCCTGCCAGAGTTGTTCCTTCTCAGGAGAAGTTCATTAAGTTTCTAGAAGTGAGCAGATATGTCCCTGTTAAACCATCACCTTCAGGTTTCGTGCTTTTGAAAGATCTGCGGCCCACAGAACCTGAAGTGTTGTCCCTCACTGATGCACCTTCATCCACTGGATCAGCCCCCACAGGATCAACCACCCTGCAACAGAGCTCCTCATCGTCTATGGCTGTTGACGAGGAGCCTCAGCCACCTCAGCCCTTCGAATTCATTCCTTAAACTCTCTTTTCTTGATTTTCAACCGAATATTGTGGTTTCTCTATTTGATTATTTGGTCTTTAAATGATTTTTCACTCGTAATTTCTCTTAGTTTTGTAATTATGGGCGACTGAGAGACTAGTTTTCAACGCAAGCTCAAATCTAGCAACCTAGAAACAGTATTTCTTGCAGTGTTGTATACTAAAAATGATGTGATGTTCGTTCATTTATCAAGGTTTAAGTTTCCAAAATTCCTATGGCTATTTTGTTTAGACTTGTATTTGTGCTTAAAAGTAAAGTTTGCAAGAGTTTATATTTTGGGTCTTTAGTCTGAGAGTTATAGTGTTTTGTATCTAGCCTTATTAGTTTATGTAATGTTTATGCGTAAAAAGCCTAGTTGATCAGGTAGTAAGTTGAGAAAATTATAGATTATCTAGATTTTTTTATACAAGAATTTTCTTAACAAAATATCTATTCATTTTTGCTAAATAATTGTAGAGAATTCCAAAGTCAATATTAATCATTGGATAAAATAAATCTTTACCAACTATTACGCAAGGATGGTAGAAATAGTGGTTGTATGTTCTATTTTTTTTTTTTTGTAAGTTATGGTAAAGCATGTTTCTATTGCGAGTCATAGTTTTATCCGATTTTTGAAAACATGAATAAGGTT
>MKEJ01083238.1:0-21400 GCA_001753735.1 Embelia ribes | reverse complement strand
TCCAAACTATAATGCAATGCATGTCCTTATAGCCACCCTGTGTCGAAAAAATTACACATTTGACGAATGTAAAATACATTTCACAACATCTTGATGCTGCGTACTTGGAAATGTCAGATTGGCCAAAGTTTTTTAATTGTAGATTCTCACGGGCTTCTCAAACGTGTGCCGGTTCTGCATAATTTAGATCAAGTCATAGAAAAATTAATAAGGTCTCCGAAACATAACATTTTGAAAATCTCATAAACAAAAAGTTTAAAGAAAACACTATATCAAATAAGTATTTCCTCCGTTCTTTTTTAAGCGACCTTTAAACAAAATGAAAAAATTCTTAAATAAGTGACATTTTCACAATTTCAAGAATAAAATTTGATAAACTACCTCAATTGCCCTCTTTCATTAATTACTTTCATAGTTTCCAAAGACACCCATTTGCTCACAATGCAAGGCTGTTAATGAGGGGTACCTCAGTATATATTTTTCACCAATCATTTTCTTAATTTGTGTGCACAAATCTAAAAGATCGGTTAATAAAGAACAGAGGGGGTAATGTGCACAAGTTGGGGTAAAATATTAAAACAATAATGAAAAAGTCTCAGAGAAATTTTGGCCATGTTGATTTCACTTGATACAATCACCAATGACTTTTTCCCCCCTACTTTTCTTCCATTTATTTTGGGTAGGGGGATCTTAAACTAGCCTGTCCATATACCTGATTGGCTGCATATGATCTTTTAGGAGCATTGTCTAAGTGCTCTAATCCCAAGTACTGTTCCCAAGCACCGTAAACATCTCTCCTCTGAAACAAAAATAGACGGACAAGAAAGGAATGAAATATATGCTAATGATCTCAACTAAATTGGCGGCAGACTCTCATCGCATTCAGGCGTGTAAGAAAGAGAGAGGGAGGAAGGGAATTCATGGGTACCTGAAAGCGGCTCGAAACGACGTCCGAATCTTGAAGATATTCAGGACGACCCAAGGATAATGCAAACTTCCACTGAGAGATTAAAAGGTAAAATTTAAAAAGTTTAAAGTATATAACCAAAGAAATGGAATATTGCATCACAGAAATCATACCTTCGCAAACTCTTCATCTGGAACCTGCAATTTCTTCTGTATGCGTAGTTTGACATCAGCTAACGTCTCACCCTCATGAATAACGAGCAAAAAAGGTTCTCCAAAATTCTGAACCTGCTGCTCGTAAAGCAAAAGAAAAAAAAGAGAAAAAAATAGATTATATACCATTAACATAATATTTTCACTAAATGGCTCGTGTCTATTCAGCAATCTTTTCATGGTAGGAGAATCTCACCACCTGGGTCTGGGAAGTATCTTTCATGAAATGATAAACGTGAATAAGACGGTCATTTGGCCCAAGGTTCCTCTCCTCTTCTGGAATCTGCGTTGAGAAATAAATCTAGGTCAACAAACTTGAGAAAATGCAGCTACTTCAGGACATAAGGTGAAAAATGAAACGATATCAATACCAAATGTGCCAAACTCAAAAACACAAAGAAATCACCTACGGCAAGCGGAAACATCAGAATGTAACTTGAGCACACAATTAAGCAGAAATACAAAGAAGAACAAAGTAATTAAAATAACATTTTATGTAAATCTACCTCCTCCGCACGTAAGGTCCAATATTGGTCATTAATATTCTCTATCTTCTCATTTAGTGGGAAAATCTGGAAAAAATCAACATGGCTTAAGACAAGATTCAGAGCATTCTTGAGTGAAAAAATTTGATTATCCAGAGACCATAGTAATCATAATTTGAAGTTCAACATCGCCATATAGTACCTTGTAAATCTTGTGATAGAAAACTTCGAGTAACCTTACTTCAGCATTTGGGTTCGACAACTCCACCTATTCCACATCAAGGTCCCGTAATATTAATTAATTTATGCCAAAAGCCCCCCACAAAGCAAAGGAAAAGAAGAAAGGGGGGAAAGGAAGAAAATGAAAGAGAAGAAATAATGAATAAGATTGCATATATCTTCTGATTTTGTGAAAACGATCATTCTATGTTATCCCGAGGGCACACCTCACAGAAACACGAGAACATGCCCACTTGAAAATCATGACAAACACAGTAGTTACCTTCTTCTTAAGGTCATTGATCACATCTCCTACAGTGCTTTGTTTAGGCAATCTAATAGTATGAATTACAACCTGATAAAGAGTAAAACCAAGTGTAGATTACAACTAACACGAAAACTAAAGAAAGATAAAAGAATAATACAAGTAAGGCACTCACATCATCCTTAGTAGCATGATGAAAAGCAACTTTCAGGGTTTTAAGGCCTTGCAGCTCGGGAAGAGGAATATCTAACACCTCATAGTAGAGGATATCCGTAGTCTATCCACAAAATGGAAATATTAGTCAAAAGAAAGAGTGACAATTTTAGATAAAATGTAATGTACCAGTAATCATGACAATATGGTCTAACCAACAACCTGATTGTAGTGGACTAGCATGTCCGAAAGATGATCCACCCCACGATATTTGATTGGTTGGGGCTTAGGTTGCTGGGAATAGCAGTTATGAGGCGTAAGCCTGATTTTAGATGGATCATCCAAACCAAGATGTTGAGCTACTCGTCCCACAACATCGTCATAATTGTGAAGCTTCGACCTAAATTTCGAAAGGATAACCACATTCCCTCTCATTACAGTCATAGAAGACAAGATATATAAAAGGAAATAGAAAAAGAGCTCTCAACAGTTATATAAGACACGTATAATCAGTTCGGGAGCCGGAAAGAACTTACAACTCGAGAGAGAATTCATCCTCTTTAGGTTTCTCTAATGAACGGAAGCGAACAACTAGACGGTTATGCACATATTGTAGAAATGAAGGAATGTCAGGATAGCGATATTGTTCGCCACTTTCAGCTTTAGGTATTTTTTGAAAGCAAATGATATCACCATCTTCAAGCTGCAAGGCGGAGGCAGTAGGAAAACATGCCTTTCTTTTTAACCCTATCCATCTCGTAAAAAAGGGGAGAAAAACCCAACACCAATTTAAAATAGGAGGCAGCATGTAAATGATCGTGTTAATACCTGACTACCACGGAACGTCAGCTTCTTGTCTATGTGTTCACACATGACATTAGGTTCAAATTTTATTTCCTGAAAATCAAAGAGAATACGACTACACTGATATATGTGGCCAATAAATGAAGCAGGACAGCTGTAGACCTGAAAAGACGATACCGACCTCAAATAGTTCAATTTCGTCATCCGCACTAAAACCACCCAATTCACCAAGTTTTGCCAATATGTCAACTGGTTTGCCATTGGCCTTAACAAAATGCCTCCCAACGTACCTGAAGAGTGAGAAAACCAAAGGAGTCACCAACCAAAAAGCAAGACATGGGCCTTAATAGCTAGACATAGTACGAACAAATGAAAGAACAGTTTTAAGTACCGTAGCTCCTCTTTTATGGGGTCATAAAGTTTGAAAAAAAGAAGTATTTCCTCTTTACTCTTAGTAGGCGGAGGGATTGGCTTTAGATCCTGCATGACATGCATATCAAATTGAGCAACTGGTAAATTAAAGACATCAAATCAGAAACATTGAGCTTACATCTCCAACTTCTACTTCCAAAAACAGTTTCAGCTCGTTGTTATTAGCCTTATTAGAAACCTCTTTCAATGGTCCAACCTGCAATGCGAATCACTCGAAGTCAAAAAAGCTTAAACCAATTTGTAACCATGGAGATGATGTAGCGCACAGAAAAATAACATGTAGCGCACAGAAAAATAACATAGAATGAAGGGAACAATGAAATGGGAAAAGTTGCAAGGATAACACAAATTACAGTTTGTGTTTCCTCTTGCAGAGTCAATGGGCGATTTGGGCGGTATGTATGGTTTTGGCGCTTTGCCCACAACCAAAAACGTTGAAACTGAACAGGAACACCAAACTCTTTGGCAACCTCCTCCTGGAAATAGAAAAACACAACCTTGCATATAGAAGTTACTGTTGCAAAAAAGAAAAAGGACTAGAAATGTAAAAAAAAATTAAGCAAAAAACATCTATTACCTAACCCTAGAAGCAACAGAAAAAAAAGGGTACAACTTCTTGGGCTTCCTAAGCTTTACATCAAATAACATAATGCACCTATTCAGCCCGTAGGAATCAATCAACCGAGTCTCACTTCTCTCCAACTATTATTTTACCAGACAAGACAGACGAAAATTTATTGGAACAAAAAAAACCAACAGTGTCCATGACAATAATTTTTGGCTCATTTTTCTCCCCTGAACACACCTTATGGCAAACTGAAGCAAAAACTGAAAAATGTAACCACTTCTTAAAACAGTTTGTACTTCTTAAAATAGAGAGGCTAAAGTGGCATTGAAAGTGAACTCTTCGGGCTTTGACTGTACTTAATCCTGGAAACATTACGGAAACTTGTGGAGAGCTTGAAGTGAGCATGGAGCAACAAAAAACAAAAGAACTACAAACAATAAGTACTATGATTTGAAGACAAAACAAGTCTCCAGAGTACAATGGAAATGTAAAAATTATGAGGAACACTTATGACCCGAGTCAAAGTGTTGGCTCAGCTCAACACACATATAAACTCAGACTCCCTTGCAGTTACACTTAGATAATGACCATAAACTGACAACACGTGGAATGCATTTTCAGCAGCCATCTCATAATAAACTTATCAACAAAATATCAATAAAGGAATTGATAATACCTTGAAAAGGGTGAAAGGTGTCTGCTTTTGAATACGAAAACTGCGAACTTTGTCATGGTCAACAAGATCGAAGTATATATCCTTTCCAATCTGTTCATCAAGGTCCTCGTCACGAGCAACCTTTATAACAGTATAAAGATGAGCCTCTGCCTTTTCCTTTTTCTTTTGCTCTTTTTCTTCTTGTTCTTTTTTCAACCGCATCTAAATCAAAATTTGCAAACCCCATTATACTTTATGTGAGAGAACAATAACAAAAACTCAAAATCAGAACAAATATGAAATCATACCCGTAGGTGTTCAGCTATGTCCATTTCATCAACATTACAAATAATCTTATCCTTGTCACTTTCACGTATATACACAAGCATGTATGCATTTGAATATTTTGTAAATTTGAATGGAGAGATGTTGAACCCAGGATTGGTCTGCGGTACCTGTTGATACAAGGGAAAACCATGCAAAACCGTTAGTTACAGATGACCTGGACAAAAAATCTCATACCAATCATAAGAAAATTCACCTCTTCCTCTCCACCATATTGTTCCTCTAATGCCCTCTTAATATCTTCTTTTGTTACTCGTTCATCATCAAACTTAAACCTGTCAGATATCGTTCCAATATGATTATAAAGAGAAAAAAGCAAACAAACAAACAAGCTTGGATGACAGAGTTACTTTGATAAAAACCTGACCTCAAACCGAAGTAAAAGTAAACAAATTCAATGAAGTCAAAAAGATTAACAATCATGATTTATGTACAGCATATAAACTATCTAGACGTTTAAAAGTGAGCGTGAACCCCCCATTTCACAGACTCCTCTCTCCGTCTCTCCCCTAAAACTCCTCATTTTCCTCCCTGTTCTCTTTCTCTCTCTCCCTCTCTCTGCAAAACTACGTAGTGCAGTACTCTCTCACTCTTACTTCTAATGACTAATCAAGTAATGAAATCCTACATCAATCTAAGGTCAAAATTCAAAGTGTTTTAGCGAGGGCGTTTCTTATTCAAATCCTTAGTTCTAGATCAAGTTGTGAAAATTTTCTCCCTGTATGATTGAGTTGGATTTGTCTCTATCAGACAGGAAGGGGTAGAGAGATTTTATGTGGATCTAATCCCTTCGCGTCTCTTTCCACTTTTTTCCTTTCTCATCTGTGCTGGAACCTCACCTTGCCTTAAATTAGGATCCTAGATACTTTCTGTCAGTTTCTGCGCAAAAAAATTATGGACGTATATCACACCTCAAAGATTGATAACAACAATCTATCTGAATAAAGAGAAGTGGAGATTGAAAGAAAAACACAAAACAAGGTTCCTATATAAAGATATGATTCAGACAATTAAGGCACCGAGCATATGAATAAATAACAATATTAAAGTCCTGAGATGATAAAGCTGCAGAAACGCACCACTGATCAGAGAGAGTTGGTCTAATATAAGCATAGTAATGTCCCCCATGTACACCTCCACTATGAACCAAAACGCTGCAAAGCACAAACACCAAGTTAAAAAAAAAATACATACCAAACCATGCTGATGCAATGGGTGTTAGTTCCACACCAGTATCACTCAATCACAAAATTGACATATCAAGTCCAGAACAAGATATATTGAATATCCTGGCAAATTCCCTACATAATACTCTTAGAATTTTGAACAACCATAATACAAAATATAATCAAACACAGTTATGTGCACCTGTGAAGAGTATACAAGTTTCGGATGCTCCTGTCTGCATCAGGTGACAAGTATTTTCCATTATCTCTATCAAGATCAAGTTGTAAGGGGAACTCATACCGATCATTTATCTGTTTCACAAGTGTATTAATTGTTAGCAACAAAATGTAAAAGAGGAAAAAGCTTTCTTGACCTGCAACTTTTTCAAAAAGAATAATTCTGTAGCAGCAGCACTACCAGTATGTTGAGAGAAATGATTAGAAGAATGTGTACACTAACCTTGACCATTGTGTCTCGCATAAAATCATATTCAAATCGTTTCAACTGAAGTTGAAGAACGGGAGGAAAGTCGATGAACAGAACACCCTTCCTTGCTTCCTGGGAAGATCACTAGTTAGCATTTCTTTTTCAATCATAACCGAAGCATTATTGAGATTTAAGTTCAAAAGGAATATAGTTATTGACTCTAATATTCACAAAGTAAGTTTGAAACATGTAATGAATGAAGCAATGCAGCATTGAACGTACCACCACCCCTTCCATATAAACAGAAAACATTTGGATAAATTTTAAAGTTTTTATTACAAGTCACCAATTTCAAAAGCCCTAACCTGCAAACCATATTGTTCAGCATGATATTTATTGTCGCCCTCAAGACGCTCCACCTCCACATACTTGTCAAACGAAGCATAAACATCACGACATCCCTTGACATCAAGTTGGAGATCTATTTCCAAAACATAACCAACGAGTCAACAACTACAGTAAAGGAAAAAGGTAATGATATCACCAAAAGTTAAAATCAAGTACCATAAAATGACTCTTTCCTAGTAGATTTGTAGTCTACATTAATGCATTCTATGTAGTTCATATGATGCCCTTCAAATAATTGCTGTATAGTCCCCTCCACAACAGTTCCCTGATGCAACAAAACAAAAACCAAGCATAAACAATCTCCTTTCCTCAAACATATAAAGATTGTGTCGCTGGTATAACGGGATTAAAGTCATATACCTTCATTTTGTCTTCAAGCTTTTCACAAAGAACCCTGTTAAGTTCTTGCACATCATGTTGCATAAACGAGTCATAGCAATCCCACCCAAAAGATTTTGTCAACTCTTTTGTTGCAACACTAGTGTCACTATATTGGAGCTTATAGAACAGGCTCTGCAAAGCCAGGGGGATGCTCCCTGTTGGCATATCATTCTCAGTTGTTGGCATATGATACACAGCCTGAATATAAAAACCAATTATGGCATTTTCTTGCACTGAAACGTAAAGCAGAAGTTGAATGAAATAAAAACCTTTCTGAAATAAGGGATATGGTACAAAGTCTGAAGAAGAGAGTTCATATAACAAGTTGCTCCTTGGTTTTTCAGACCAACGCGGCCCGTTTCCTTTTTTGAGTCATGCGACCAGTAATCAATAATCTTACGAACTGCAACATTGGCCTCCACTATTATAGAATCATTCGCCATATACCCTTTAGTTGGGTCATACAGTTCACTAAGAGGCATGAACGAAGTGAAACCCCAATCACTTTCTCGTACATTGAACTGATGTTGTGTGTCTGCAAAAGAAAATCATCAGGATCAGCTTCAAATTCCGAAGCAGTACAATATGCATTACAAGCTAGTGAGACTGCATTGATACAATCAAGCATACCTTTCCTCACAGTGAACTTGTTATGAACTTGATTAACCACAGCTAAGCTGAATTGGGCATATCTACTCCACCCATATGGCAAAGTTGCAGAATCAGCTACATCTAGGTACATTGACAAATGGTCCACATTGTTTCCCTTTGGAAATATAAGTACCCGCCTAATCAGCAGGAGGAAGAAATGAATAAATCTTTTACTTGGACGAAATGGATGAAAACCAATATTCCCAAAAAAAGAAAAATCCAAGCATAATCAAATGTCAAATTACCATTTGTATCCTCCGACAAAGAAAATATTGGAGTATAACTTCTTAGTATTCAGCCTCGTAAAATTTTCAATTGTCCATGTGAACCTCGCCAATGGTGGGTCATCAACCGGCTGAGCATCTGCTGTATTGGCAGGTTCTGCTGTTGCAACTAACAATGATAAACAATATCCAAATTAAAACAAAATAAATAGCAAAATCAAATAAGAAAAACTAGTATGACCTCAACTTAACCTACAACAAATTCTAAGGCACTCCCACCCGTCACTCTATATAGGGTCTCTATCCTAAATTTTGGATATTAAATTTAAAAGGATGCATAACCAGTATATCCAACATTTTCAGTCCCCTCAAATAAAGGGAGACAGCTACAGTGATCCCCTAGTTAGATCCCCAGTACCATGGGATTACTCTTCATCTTTAACGCTATTTTAAGTTTAGGGAATCTGATGTCAGCATTCCCTATATTTCAATCTCTATTTTAGAGTTTGAGGATAGGATTTCTAGAGTTTAATGTGTAAGTATTAAAATTTAGGGGATAAGAATGGATAAAAGAATAGAGGGCGATGGTTTGAATATGGCACATAGCATGAGAAAGAGTGTTGTTTACTGAAAGTAGAGCTATGAACCCGTGGATGTTAAACAAGTCTATGAAAGTTAGAAAACAGAGACACTGAAATAGTTTTTACCGGTATCTCATATGCTATTATTTATCCGTTTTTCCAGAAATTGCAACACTTAGTTGCTTTTTCTTAAGATCATGCTTATTGAGTTGTTGTGTAGCCATTTTGTCCTTCAGTTTGAACACTGTTAATTGAATAACGTGGATATGTCTGTTTAGTTTGTTTCAAATGCATATCAGCCTTGTGACAAACCAAATTCAACTTCTTCATTTCAGTTAATTAAAAGATAATTGTTTAGTGGTAAAAGTATCCTCATGTGGTTGCTGCCCAATGTTTCCTTTTGGCCTATATTCTGTTGACAGTGATCTATGATGCAGGTCAAGCTGGCTGATCCAGATGTTGTTTCAAATCCTAGTGAGTACCAAAAGTTGGCGCAATCAATGTCTGAGCTTGATGAGGTATTGTACTTTCCATTATTCGTACTACACAAGCTAGAGAATGAGAAAGTTTCCAGTATCGGATTTCTTGATTTACTATGACTATTTGGCAAACTAGTAGGTCGTGTCTACCTTTAGGAGTTTTAAGGATTGTGAGAACCAATTAGAAGAAGCTAAAGGTACTTTTTTTCTTTAAGCCTGGCAGTTGACGTATTTAAGTAACTCGTATGTTGTTGAAGACAAAACCTTGTGTAATCTCGTATCTTCTTAGCAGCTTTAGCGACAGAAGAAGGTGGTGATGGAGATATGGCAGAAATGATAGCTTCTGAGGTTCAAACGTTGTCCAATCAACTCAAAGAGCTTGAGGAGAAGCTCAAGGTGTCTGTTATATTTGAATAGCCTTTAATTAGTCAATTTAATTCATTTAGTTTTCTGAAGCATATCCCTTGTTTTAGTTTTCCAAGCACCTTATTTCATCTAAATTGCAGCTGATGCTGCTTCCTAGTGATCCTCTTGACTCGAGAAATATATTGCTTGAAGGTAAGTATCCTAAATAATATCCACATTAACTGCTAGTTTGCTCTTCGTTATTAGTTACTGGAGGAATAGTTGTTCTCAAACATCATTACTCGCCACTGAAAAAGTTCATTATATGCTCTTCCATAGCTGTAAGTTTTACCATCCGTTCTGGCTTAATGGTTCTATATTGGTCAGTCAAATCTTTCTGAATATCCATCTGCAAGTGCTCAATTGTTTAGTTCTACCATTTCAGTTGTTGGCAATAAGTTTTGTAAATTGGCATTTGGTAGGCCCAATTTTGGAGGAATAAACGGTAGAGTTAGATGTTAGATAATGGAAGTGCATGTAATTGTAAACATTGTTTTGGTTTGACATTGTAATCCTCGTCACAAACTCTATTTTTAGCAATGCTTAATCTGCACTAAGTGCTTCATCGTTAGTTGTTACATATAGGGGTGAAATCATTCTGTCATTTCTTCTCTATTGCATCGTCATGACGTATTTCACCGCACAATCCTTCTCATTTTACAGTGCGAGCCGGCACTGGAGGTGATGAGGCTGGAATCTGGGCTGGTGATCTTGTAGGTACATGTTCCTATATTGTCTCATGTAATCCATGATCTGGAACTTGCCTTCAGTTTGTTTGTTTGGATGCTAGTTACAATTGCTGTTCTTGTTCTCAAGAATTCGTGCGGCTTCTAACAACTATACAATTGCGTTGGTGTTATATGCACAAATGTGGTCTTGAATTAGTTCTCTCTTTAGAATGGTTGTTAAAAGGCAAATGTCCAAAATGTACTTGCTGTGGAATTTTTCTCACAGACTATTTTACCATGGTTGTTGGAATTGGATTCCAACCATAAATGAGATAAAACTTAGGTTGCAGCTTCCATGTGGCTTCTAATGAGTTCATCTGATATGAATTTTCCTCAATGCTTATCTGTTGATATGAATCTTGTTCTGTCTAAGTAGAATGACTTATTATTTTCTAATCGGGCTTATGATTGGTGTCACTTTAGGTACGCATGTATCAGAAGTACTGCGAGCGAACTTCCTGGAAGTTCAATCCTATATCATGCTCTGAGGTAGACATGTTTCTTTGCCTCTATAACTGAACTGTCTGTCTTTTCTGTTGGCACTTGACAAAATGGTTTACCTTTTTTAGACTGGAAAGGGAGGGTTTAAGACATATGTGATGGAAATCAAAGGAAGCCGTGTCTACAGTAAATTGAAGTTTGAGTCCGGTGTCCATCGGGTTCAGCGTGTTCCTCAGACAGAAACCCAGGGACGTGTACACACTTCTACTGCAACTGTGGCTATTATGCCAGAGGTAAATTCTTATTCATGCTTTAAGCTTTGATGCTCAAATTTGTCTGTTAAGATGATTGATGTTCATTAATTATTGTGTAACCTAAGGATGATGAGGTCTGGGAAGATTATAAATACGACTTCACACAGCACATGTTGAAGAGGAGGAAGGAAGAGAGATGGAGAGGATGAGGGGAATGGATATAGGTAACCCAACAAAAGTTTAATGGGTGAATGACAGAGCATGTTTTTTGAGTAGTTTATGAAGTTGGTTAAATAACTGAATAAGTTTATTGGGGTTAATATAAGATGTAGGGGGTGCAAGGTATTAGGTTGGTGCAGCTGTCGAACTGTAGAAGCAACCAAGTATTGGTGACAATTATGCTAGGAGTGGTTGGGGAAACTGATGTTTCATGTACCAAGGTGTTGCATTTATTTTTTTGTGAATCTTCTTTTTTACTTAGCAAAAGGGGAAGGAAAAATTACTAATTTTCTTTTTTGTCTGTCAATCAGGGTAGCACATTAGTTACTGGTTTTGGTTATGATTCCGTTTTCACTTTCAGGCTGATGAAGTCGAGGTGGTGATTGATCCAAAAGATGTAGAATTAACAACAGCAAGGTCTGGTGGTGCAGGAGGTAATATTAGATATTTGGGATCATATTTTCTGAGAGTATATCGGTTTCTTTTGCTTGGAAGGGTAACCTTGAGAATATCTTCATTTTCTAGTTACTAAGTTGGCTTTGCTTACTTTACATTGAATCTCATATATTGTGTGACTGTTCAGGACAGAATGTCAACAAAGTGGAGACAGCTATTGATCTTTTCCATAAACCAACCGGAATCCGAATCTTTTGTACTGAAGAGAGAACACAGCTCCGGAACAAAAGCCGTGCTCTTCAGTTGTTGAGAGCAAAATTGTGAGACGCCATCAAAGAACTAGACTGCTTTGCACAAGCTTTCTTTTCTCAATTTATTTTATTTTTGGTCGAGATGAAAGAAAACTCTATTTGTTGGTCTATCAATTATCAGAATTTCGTTTTCAGTTGGTGACAGATCTACTTCTGCATTCAATTCATATAATATCAATTTAAGATCTAGTTTTAGCTTTACCTTTAGACCTACGCAGTTGGATTTAGTATCACCTATGTTTTACCATACAGTTGCTTGTATGCCTGCTGATACGTGACCTTTTCCAGGTATGAGATGAAAGTAAGAGAACAGCAAGAATCAATAAGGAATCAGAGAAAATCGCAGGTTTTATAGATTGCTGTATTTTATTAAATCTCATGATGTAGTTGGAAGTCCTCGGAGCAACCTTTTATCACTTTTAAATGCAGGAATCTGATCATTTGTTGCATTTCGATAGTTGCTTGATATAAATCTGAGAGGAAATAAATCAGAAATCTTGATTACATAATCCACTAGGTCTAGTTTGCTACTAGGAAATGGTTTTTCTAAATCATAATTGGAGGTTATAATAGGGGGAGGTACCGATATGAGAATTATAGGTGATAGATCATAAAGTGGGGAAGTGGAATGGATTTTGCCACCTCAAAAGAAATTGGGATCAAAATGAGAAGCCTTGGATTGGGAATGGAATGGTTGGAATGCTTAAAGCATGAAAATTTTGCACCACAGAAACCATTCCATTCCATTCCCACTCGAACCAACTAGCCCTCAGAGTGTTTCTATGGGCTGTGATTATTTATTATTTTACCTTTCAGATTGCTTTTTCAATTCATTGGGTGACTGTTTTTGACTTGTGCATTTGTATGAAGTCAACTGGCCTCGTTTTCATGTTTTGGTACTAAGGATCTTCTTAGAACTTGGAAGTTTAATCTCTTTTCTGAAAATGGAAGGTTGGTACTGGTGCTCGTGCAGAGAAGATTCGCACGTATAACTACAAGGTGCATTCCCTTGATCTGAAAAACATCTCATAAAAAATAATATGTATAGTTTCAGTTTTTTGGGCGAAATGATTAACGCCGTTGATCAGAAACCAGAATTTGGTTCCCGCCATGAAAACTTTTGTTTTTTATGGGATCAAAACCATATATGTGCTGATGATTGTTCATGAAGAACAGAAATTGTGAATTCTCATAGAAAAGTTTTATCTTTTGTTATAAATCATCAGGACAATAGGGTGACCGACCACAGACTTAAAATGAACTTCGACCTCACGACATTTCTTGATGGTGATATTGAGACAGCAGTTCAGGTACCACCTTAAACTTCCTTCTGGGTATCTTCAAATTACAATTAGATTATTATTTTTCATCAGTATCGAGTTCTAACCTAATAAATTCTCTCTCTCTCTCTCTCTCTCTGTGGATGGTTCATGTGTTGCTATGGAGCAGAAGGAACTTTTGGAAGAACTCGCTGAATCTGTTGGCATTCCAGCTACCTGAAATCAGTGATTTTATTTCCGAGGAACATGGTTGAAGTGGAAAGCTTCCGTATACTTTTCTCCAAAAAAACTGCCTGTCAGACCTAGTTCATTCTCTTCGAAAGTCACTTTTTTTTCATCAACAGAGATGGATTAACATTAGCAGCAATAGTTACCGTTGTTACATTGATACAGTAGTAACCTTTACAATTATAAAACCATGAAAGGTGCTATATATTTTACATTCATCATTTGCTAGACAATCATGTACTGAGTTTACCTTTGCGTGTTAACTGTTTTTTTTTTGTTTTGTTTAAGTTTCAATTATGCAGAGCCTAATGAAGTTACTCATCTGATTGCACTGTTTTGAGGTGATATTCAATAAATCGTTTCTGGGTTTTGTTGATAATGAACTATTCAATTACACAATTTTGCTACAGAAAAGCTGAGATCTTGGTACTTTGATGAATTTTGACAAGATTATACAAGAAAGAACATTGTCGATTTGGAATAATGTTTTTTCTCCAAATGTTGTATTGTAAGCATTTTTTCCTTTCCAAAAAATATATATTACAAGTTATTTTGAATCTTCAACCAATATCAACGCCACAAGTCTACCAGACTAGTGATTTTCCAGAAGACAGGAAGAAAAGTCGTTTTTTCCCGTGTGAATTACCAGTAATCACCCCAATTTAGTTAACAGTGGGAAACTCAAATCTTTCCAGTGTGAAGTTACTGGTGATTCTTCCTTTTCTTGAGGTAGGAGTACAATCAACTGGGTATCATTTGAGCCCCATTCGGACTCAGTACAAGTTTAATTTACAACCCCGAGCTTGAATACATCTCGTTTAAAAATGTTAATATTGGAACTTCACTCAAGTCTTGCTCGGAGACAATTTTTTCATATTCTTATAAACAAATACATTTTTACACAAATTTTAAGAAGCATATATATGTATCAAAATTGTATCCGTGTACATGTGCATTTAACCCTTTAACTATTTGCAAGCTTATTGAATCAAGTATCTTAATATTTATATTCAATTCAAACTCGACTATCCTATTATTTAAGATGAATAATTTTGGAACGAGCTCAAGTACTCGCAACTTGTAGAGGCAACTCCGGATTTATCTTGTGTATAATCACTCCCATGAACATATTCCCTTCTGTTTGCCCGCCATTTTATCTCTCCTCTATACTACACGCTGCTCTATTCCTCACCACCGCACGTCCCCCCTCTCAGCGATTGGTGTGTAGCCATGGCAAGTCACCCTGTGATAGCCAATGGGTCGCGCACACAGATCGTAAGAGGATAGAATCAAACAAAATCAAATTGGAAACCTCGGTAAGTTTTTTGAGGACGTCACAGAGGCACAACACCAGAGCACACCCCTCCAACGACTTGAGCCTTCCCTTCCTTCCCACCTTGTTTGTTTTCATCCCCGGAGATGCAACGAAAGATTGACCAGAAAATAATAACAGCACCAAAGAACAAGAACTTTCTCATTTGCTTTAATTAAATTCTAAAGAATCAGAATCCCTCTTTGTCTATAACTTTTACATCTTCAAAAATGAAGTACCAATACCATAAGCCCAAATCCACCTCAAGGCCAGAGGTAAATCAACAGTTGGACATGGAAAGGAAATTAGATAAGTCAATCAAAGAGGAGCGGGAAGGAAAGTCATAAAAAAAGTAGCAAATTGTAGTAAGAATGGACTATATACTCGCTAGCCTAATACTATGATAGTCTCTTGCCAGGTTGTAAGATATGTGCAAGGTGGCAGCTCATCAATGAACTGAGTTACTTAGGCCAAATACCGGAACATGTTTGGGTTCTCCTTGTCTCTTTCCAAGTAGTCACGGGTGATCAGGTCTTCAATCCGCTTCTTTATTGCCTTGAAATCAGGCTGCACAAACACCACATCAAATTGAATACTTCCAAGGAAAGAAAAAGCACCGGGCTTGTTACAATTGCACACAAAGAAAAGTTTCCCATTTTTTTAAAAAAAAAAATCTTATTTCATTTTAAGCTTGTTAAAATTGCACACAAAGAACAGTATTGACATATAAGTATACCTTGAACATGCGGCTCAATTGCTCAACACATTCTATCACCAACTGCTGATGACCTAAAACTTTGCGACTTTTCATAATGCGCACAATTGAGGCATCAATAGCATAGCGCCTATCTTTGTCAACATCTTCAACCACTCTCTTCCTTTCATCCACAGGTGGTAGAGGAATCTGTTGTGGCATGACGACAAAGCAAAGCAAGAACTATCTTTAGACCCATAGACAGAGTACTCTGATATAAAAGCATAAAAATCAACAAGGTCATGAAGAAGATTTGATAGACAAGGGGTACCAAATGTTGAACAATGACCAGTATCAAGAACTCATCTAGTGATAAATTCAGATTTTCACAGAAAATTTTGGCAGAAAAATGCTTAATTCTCATTTATCATCCGAGGGGACCAAGTCTACCCAACAATTCTGTAGAAAGATTAACTCTTACCTTGATCCTCCTCATTCTGTCAGTGAACTTTGAGTTGAACTCAAAAGAATCATTTGGAGAGACAGTTCTTGAGTTCGGTGTTTTGGTTAAAATTTTATACTTCGCACACGATAGGGATTGCAGTACCCTAACCACATCCTCATCGGCCAAATTTAACTGGGCTTTGATTTCCAAGTAACTCAATCTATCTACAGCATTGAACAGCATAAGAGCTGCCGCCTGGACAAAATACAGCAGAAATTCAAAATACATTTCAAAACGCAATATGATGACAATTCTAACCAGTGTTATTGGAACCAGATCGAACCGGCCGGTTGATGAACTGGAGCTTGGTTCGGTTAGCTTTATAATACCGGACATATGCGTGAACCGTACAATGCCAGTGAACCGTCCGGTTTTCCCAATGAACCGATGAACCAGTAAATACTGGTGAACCATCCGGTTCTGTGCATAATTTTGACAAAGACCAAACTACACACACAAAAAATTCGCAATCCATTTGCTGTAGTAATAACTAATTTGGTCTTTTAACATAAAGGTTAAATTTTGAGGGCTTCCAAAAATCATAAATTCTATTTCAAGCTTTCTTGCATTTCTTTCTTTTGAAATACATACATTATCGTGATGCATTGAAGGCTTTAAATACAACAAAAGGATTTGCATGTTAACAAGAACTAGTAAATTACAAGAACTAGTAAATTTCTATATTGATGAGCAATTCATTATATTCAGGAAAAAAAATATCTTATTGAAATTTTTATCTTACTGTGGATGAAAATATTGACATAATGAGTTTTAGCAAATTCAACAAATCTTGGTGATGACATTGGTACAAATTGGAATGCGTGGTTAAAAAAAATCAATGGATTCAAGTAGCTTAATTTATTACAAATTTGTTTTAATCTTGCTTAAGCTTAGTTGAAAGCTATATATGTTTTTCCATGAATCTAGCTATTACTTTTTTTACACATAAATTGTTTGATATGTAGCACTTATTTTCTATTCAAACACATGATTTGATTAATATGTAAAAAATTTATGCCCTGCTATGAATCTAAAAAGTCTTTATTTGTTAAATAGAAGATGATGGGATATATGTATTTTTAATATTTATTCTAGTGAAACTAGTGAACCGATTACTCAATTGGTTCGTTGCTCTGTTTGGTTCTGATAAACATCGATTGTAACATAGAATTCAAAGCCTGTGCTATGCAAGAAACATCACTGGCAGGATACGCTTTTACCTGATAAGTTACCACAATCATCTCTATCGTCTTGGAATCAAACTTGCCATTCACATTACAGGAACCCAATGAGTAAATCCAAGTTAGTTTTCTATGCTTTGTTTTTGTTTGATAATATTCCTTGAAAACCTCAACACATTTCACCTGAAAATTACGGCAACACCTCTTAGTGTGCAAATAATGCTTTTCACATTTATCAAAATTAGGGCAGAGAACATACCATTTCAGCCGGGAGACTAAGGTCGGAGGATTTATAAGTAGGCCAATATCCAGTAGTAAGAACAGTAACAGTTAAATCAATTCCAGGACTGGCATTTTGGGTTCTGCAACGATATTCATCAAATTCATTCTGGTGGTCTCTTGCCAAAGTCAAATCAGTCACCTGGGAGAGTATCACATATTCGAATGTCAATGCACACAAAGAAAAAGAAACAAAAAGTTGAGTCACAAAATTCAGATCCACTAACCATCCCTTCCAACTTTGATGTAAATTGTCCCCCACATTGTTGCTTCAATTTTGTCAGAATGATCTTCTCGTGATCATTATTAGCACTCCTATCCAAAAGAAGACGACGAGAGAGCTTCTTTCTGGCAAATTCAAGAGGGACCCAAAACAGGTAAGATGTAAATTGATAGAAATGGTTTTCGGAATAAACCTAATGAGCATGGCAGGAAAACAAGCTAAAACATAAATGAAAAAGATTAACAACCTGTAGAATTCAGCAAAAAGATCCTTGTCACTTATATAAGCTAGCAACTTCACTACCTGCAAAACAGAAAGTAAGTCAATGCAAGCCAATAGATACAAAAGAAAAAAGAGAATGTAAGAAAAACGAAAAAAGCCTACCTTATCTAGTGTTTCTTCGATAGCCTCATCAGTTAATTTTTCATTACCACCCTTCTTGAGAATGTTATCACAAAATGTAGCTAGCAGCTCTGCACAAGAACTACCAGACACTTGTTTATTGCAGAATACCTCGAAAGCTTCCTTCAGGGCCTGAACAAAAGCTTGTTAAAATTTTATAACAGGACAAAGCAAAGCACCAAATTACACTCCCAATTCTAACCTTATGAAATAGAGAGTGGTTCAGGAAGCAATCTGTTACATAGGCCATAAACTTGTCATGCAGATCTATAACTTTTCTGATGAAGGCCTAAATATGAAAGATGGTCATGTCAGTTCCAGTAATTCCCCAAGAAAAAAACTAATTCCGGTAAGTTGCTGATGAATGTTGTTAAAAGAATTACCTGATCCTGTGAGCCAGAAGCATTATCTACCTGTAGAGAAATAGCATCACCAATTAAAATTTGCAATGCAGCACCAACCATTGTTACAGTTTAAAAGAAACTATTAACAGCTAAGCAACAAAAACAAAACATCACTAAAAATGCAATCCAGTCATAGTTTTCTCGTCAATACTTTTATCCTACTCATTCATTCAAATATTCCTTGGAATTTTTGTGGTCTATAGCAATAATTATTTTATTTTGATCCCAAAAAGCAAATGTTCCGAAAGTCCAACCATAACTGAATTCAGAAATAATAAAAGCGTTAATACCTGCTAGGGTTTGTGTGACAGAATGAAATTAAATAGAACTGCTTATCTAGTCTGAACTTTTCATTTTTTACTTGTAAGGGTCAATTGTACCATGCAATCGTTCCATTATATAATTTATATTCCCACATTTAACACATTCTCTGTAAGGATTCATTATAAATGTGAAGGCAGCGAAGGTAATTCCACTTGTATCAACCATAAATCTATCATTTGTCTATCCAATCATTCATCGGAAATACATGTGCCTGTGCATGCTTCACGTTTTTAACAATAACATTGATTCCATCACATTTCACGTAACAAACTATGCCCAATGACAGTATGAAGAATGGGATAAAACATTACAAGTAACAGAAAAAGGTAGTAACATGAGTAATAGGAAAAGCATCATGATACTGACCCTGTTGCTTGCAGCATCTTCAGCCTGTTGCACCAAAGCTGTACCCTCGGCAATAACATGCTGGACCATGAACTCACCCAAGAGTTAGTACTATAGAACACAACCATAGCTAGACAAATAATGATGTACACGATTATTTAAAGAAAGCAATGAAGCATAAGAAAAGTGAATAAGACACACCTCTCTAAAACTATTGGCAACTGGATCCAAACCTTTGGGAATTTTGCAAAATAGCCTATACATCCTTGACAAGTCGTCCACCTGGCACAAAAACATAACAATTAATTCATAATCAAATTACTAAATTAAAAAGGAAACAAATACCATATAAAAAAAAAAAAAGGAACAACACTTCACTTGCCCAAAATACCTTATCATTCCTTAACAAAGATTTACATCCAGAGTGCTCCTTCTCAAGAAGTTGGTTGCTGTGGACGACCAACAACTCGTATTGCACTCTCTGAACAAAGAGAAAAAGGATAGAACTGTAAATCATTTTTTACACAATAAGTGCAATCGTACACCACAAACATTCAACACTAAAGACTAAAGTCCAGTTTACTAAGGTTTATGTTTTCAGTTTTCCTTTTATATTTTGAAATTTTGGAAAACTGAGAAAAAAAAGCCTTCCCTTGCCACTGGAGCTTCATGGGCATTGCCCCGTTCCCCAATCAAATGTTTGGATGTGAGTTATTGCATTTATTTTTTGTGGAAAAAAATATGAACTTAAACAGAAAACTGAAAAAAGGCGTTTTCATTCTCAGTTAATTTTTCTTCTGCGCAAAGCGTGACTCACATCACCATCACTCAGGCACATGAACTCCATCACTCCATCTCTCTCTCTCATCCATTTGCAACCCCCCGGCCTCTTCACTTCCACCACTCGCCTTGGCAGAGCCGCCTCCACCGCAGCAATTCTTGATCACCGCCGTCTCCGCCACCACAACAGATGAGCTCGATCTCTACAAACAACCTACACTCTGATCTAAAAGGCAACCAAGTGAATTCCAACCACCACCCATCTCAACCACCTCTCCGATCTGATTATTTTCTCTTTTCATCCTTTTACCTATCATGTATATGGTTATTGAAAAAGAATAGTTTTAAGATTTTCTTCCAATCCTTTATTTGTGATTGGAAGGGATAAAACTTTTGGCAATGGATTGGTATATGGATCTGGAAGCGAATTTTCAATAGGAGATGGAGAAGGGAACAGATGAACTTAATTTTGCTTTCATTTACTTTTGGAGAAAGAAACTTAATCAAGAGCATGTTTGTAAGTATGTTTTTGTTTTATGTTCCAACCCAAAAAACCACAACAATAAACTGAAAAAATAAACATAAAAAAAAAGGTAAATGTTAGTAAATGGGGCCTTAAACTGGTTTACAAACTGGCCCTCAGTGCATAGATGCATACCTCAAATTTAGAAGTAGCTGATATATATATTGGACAAGGCTTGCAGGCTCTCGTGTCATCATGGAAAAAAGGTGATACAATGCCGTTCATATTTGACACGGTATGTTCTTCGAATTGAAAATGTTCATTGCATCACACATTTTACTCCATTCTCCCCTCTTTTTTTACCTTTAAATGGGATAGAAATTCATTTGAGTAGTATGATAAACAAAAAGAATAACTGGGAAGCTTTTGACTGTCTCAGGTATGGGACTTAATTAAGCTGGCTGATTATCTTGTGACGCGGAAGGACATAGACCCGTCTAGAATAGGGATTACTGGTGAATCACTTGGAGGTTAGCCAAAAGATATTCGTTAGAAGAAATTACCTTGACCATATTAATTATATACACAGTCATATTCAACAATGTGGGAAATAAAATTTGGACTTAAAATTTTATATGGCAATTAAAATTTAGTGGGCTTCTTTGTTGCAGGAATGCATGCCTGGTTTGCTGCTTTTGTGGACATCCGATATTCAGTAGCAGTTCCTATAATTGGAGTCCAGGTTAGCATTGTTTAAAGTTATACATACGCAGCTAGTTTAATGCCCTAAATCTTTTTATTAAAACTAGAATGTAGCCCGCGCGATGCACGGTTTGTCTGTATTATATATATTTTTTGTATCAT
>MKEJ01083230.1:0-25541 GCA_001753735.1 Embelia ribes | reverse complement strand
GGTGAGCGCTTGATAGTTCTAAGTCAGGTACCCTTCGGGGCGAACGCCTGACAGCCATGAGTCAGGTACCCTTCGGGACGAGCGCTTACAACTCTGAGTCAAGACCCTTATACTGTGGCATGAGTGCCCCATTTGTAATTAGGACATGAGATGTCTTAGGCTGAGTACCCCATTTGTGATTTGAAATATTTGTGATACGGACCTACGATTCTCGGGTCCAAGGGGCAATGCGAGCTAGGGTGATTCTCGGACCTATTTGTGAAAAGACCTCAGTCTCAATTATTGGGAGTAAGGACAAACATTTGTGATTTGTGATTCAGGATTGTGATTTGTGATTCAGGATTGTGGTTTGTGATTCGAGAATTGTGATTTGTGATTTGTAATTTGGGATTGTGATTCAGGATTCGGGATTTATGATTCGGGATTGTGATTTGTGATTCATGAATCAGGACTTATGATTCGTAATTCGTGACCAGAGATTAGTGATTGTGATCAGTGATTTGCAGTTAGTGATTGAGATACGTGATAGTGAATTGTGATAAGTGATGAGTGATTTATAATGAGAGATTTGTGATTAGTGAATTGTGATGAGTGATATGTGATCAGAGATTAGTGATTAGTAAATCGTAATTAGTGATGGCTGATTTGAGATCAGAGATTGGTCATTAGTGATTTGGGATTAGTAATTGTGATTAGTGATTGGTGATTTATGATTAGTAAATTGTGATTAGTGATGAGTAATTTGTGATAAGAGATTGATGATTAGCGATTTGTGAATTATGATTAGTGATGAGTAATTTATGACTAGAGATTTGTAGTTAGTGCTTCTTGATTAGTGAATTGTGATTCTTGATTTGTGATTAGTGATTAGTGATTAGTGATTAGTGATTAGTAATTCGTGATTAGAGTTTAGTGATTTAGAATCCAAAACTCAGTGCATTCTTGGTTGGAGGCATAGATGTTTTCGTAATTCTATATTTGGCTATACGGTGTTTGGTACCCTGGGATCCGATGGTAGTCGGTATACTTTAGTACCCACAGTACTTTAGTATTTATTGCATTACTTGTGGTACAAATATATGATATATGTCATTATCATAATTGTATGTCTCAAAAGAACTTCTAGGTCTTACCGCATGTTGTAAACATACCTCAGTATCACTTAGAATTATGAGCATATATTGGAAATGGGAATATGGGGGGGAGGGTATCAGTGCATTGAATGTACATGCATGTAGTATATACTTGCAGATTTCTCTTTATTGTTTAGTTTAGAATCTGATGTATACATCTTTTTATTTTGTATATGTACTTATGTGGTTATGTGGGGTCAGAGCATGGATTTGGCTCACTTGAAGGGCAAGCATTTTTCCAAGGGAGTTGCAGTGATAGAGGCGAGCTGGACTCGAGATGGTAGTGTTCAGACTTTTATTTTCCTTTTGTGCGAGTATGTAACTCGATAAGATATTATATTTGCAGCAGATTGTTGTTGCATGTATCATCATTATATATCTATTACTATGAGGATGTTGTGTATTAGATACTTAGATTACACTTAAATGTATTATGGCAGGATGTCGGAATATGGTATGGTTACTATTCTATTTTCTTTTCTTTTAGGTTTATGAGGATTCAGGGCATAACACGGATGGAGAAGAATCATTATGAAGAGGAGAAGGTTAAACCTACCCCATTTTTTCGGCACGCGATAATGCTTATGCGGAATGAAATTCGTTCATGCGGAACACAGAATGCTTTTTACAATACAAGTGAATATGTTTCTAGTTATATGTATCAAATTAGGTTGATAATTAGCTATTTATAATTTTACCACAATCCCATACATTCATATTAAACAAAAAAACTTTGCTCAAAGATATTTTTAATTGTATGAATAAACAAAGTATTGCTAGTAAATATACATATGTATTCATTTCATGGAGTAAGGTTTTGGTAGTTTTTATGTTATAGTTATTGATAAGTTATATGGTTCCTTATTTAAAAAGACTTGATAAAGATATTAGATAGAAATTTATTTTTTTACCTTTATAGATGTGATCCAAAAATAAAGATTAAATATCTTATTATTTAAGTTTTATTTATGATAAACTGCAATAAATAATGATTTACATATATTTTTTAATGTTAAAAATATTGGTCCACATATTTAAAAATAAATAAAATAAAAAAGTGCCCTTTATACGCTTATACAGTAACAGATAATAAACATAAAAAAAAGTATCAGACTCTCTTTCTCTTTTCTCTTTTCACTGTGCGAAAAAAGTTGCGACTCCAATCAACGATGTTCTCTCTCTCTTGATCAACTCCTTCGATGTTGATCTCTCTCCCTCTCGCCGCGAATCTCTCTCTATCTCCGCAGCTTAGATCGTACAGGCACGTTTCTATCTCCAGATTGCTAATTTCTTCAATCTGGGTCACTGACGATCCGCGATTAGGATCAGGCTATCCAAATCGGCAATTGCCCTTATAAGACCAATTTCTAGTAACATAGGGTTAAACCTTAAGAGGAATAATACTGTTAAGGCTGGTAACAAGTTTACCATTCCAACACCAACCCGACGAACAAATGTCCCAAATAATTCTGGCTAGCTTAAGTGAAGTGATAGTGATGCCACTAGTGACCTCAATCAAATTGCCGACAACCAGAATGTTATAGTTCATGTAAATGTAGAGAATAATGGAACCATAGGGAAGACCAACACTTTCCACCTGTACTCTTATGCATGTGAAGCATAATGGCACTAGCAAAGTCACAACAGATATAATGCTTCAATGCATAGATGTAGAACATTTGCTTCTTATCGACTGTATCCTTGAAAATTTTCTGAGAAAAAATAATCTTGATTAAGGCTATAAGAATAAAAAAATTCCTAAAAGAACAGATGGTTGGAAGGCCAATTCCGCCTATTTTACTTTGGTACGGTTCCGGGATGAAAGACATCACCTATGACATTGACTAAAAAACCACGCAAACTTGTCCAATCACTGTATATATCTAAGAAAAGAGCAATAAAGGGACTAAAACCAAGAACACTTCTTACTTCCTCTTACGACATCCTGAAGACAACCTCAGCAACGCGGGAAGTAAGGCTAATTGGACTAATGCCAACAAATTGAACATCAAGATTGGCATAAAACTATAACTGGAATAGGATAATAAGGTTCACGACTAGCAATAAACTGAGCTATACTAGAATTTGAATCATATTAACAGATAATTAATCTAAGCTTAACTTGCAAAGCAATAACATATAAAAAATGTGAAGGAATAACAATGCAATTAGAGATATTGTTATACGTATCTTGATAAGCGAGAGATATTATTATACCTATTTTGATGAGGGACAAAGAGAAAGTAAGGATCAAAAGAAGATATCTTCTCATAAGTAATGATGTCCTCAAATTTCGAAGTTGATGTGGCGAGTTTGGCATTGCCTCTTATAAGGAGCGATGGTTTTTACTGCGAGACAATATCTCTAGAAAATTTTTTGAATGATGAAAATTATTAGACGTAAAGGTAGAAAAAAGATGCGTAGAACTACTTTGATAATAGAAGGAAAGTGAAAAAATTGGATTTGGTAGATCGAATCAGAGGTTTTGTGAAATTTTTGGGTTTTCGGACTTGATTTGGGGAATGAAAAGTAGTTTGATTGTATAACAGTAGTAGAAAAATGATTTTGAAGATGATTGTGCAAGAAAATTGAATGAAAATAATGAATTAAGGAGTATGAAGGTTAGGGTTTCAATTTTTTATCAAAAGAGATGAAGGAAAGGTGAGGAGAAGAGGAAAAGACGAACCATTTGTAGATTTCGATCTATCTAGTAACCGTTGTTGTCAAACAACCTGTTAGACAGTAAAATAGGGTTAATTCAGTTCAAAAATCGATTCTCGCTTCTGTTGACCAACCCATTGTCTCCAGACAAGACGTCGGGCAGACAAAAAAATGCTAAAAATGTGAAAAAATCATAAAAAACTTATACCGAATTCTTATTATGATATTTTTACATACATGTAAATCCCCAATTCTCTTTGGATAAAAACAAATTGTTCGTTCAATAATTTTGTAAAAATATCCGCCAATTACTTGTCGATAAGTTTAAGATAATTTAGCCTATTAGAACATGATCTCGTAACAAGTCATGGCAAGTTTCTATATGTTTAGAACAAGCAAGAATGTTGAATAGGATTTTTCGAGAGATTGATTACATTTGTATTATCACACATAATGAGAACAAAATTATATATACAACTAAAATCACGCAATTGATAAATTGCCCAAGGAATTTGCGTATAACAACTACCTTCGGCAACGTATTCTACTTCTGGCATAGAAAGTACGATTGAAGTTTGCTTCTTACTAGTACATAGCCTAAAAAGCTAGAAGGGCTTCTAGTACTTTTCCAGTCAATATGACTACCAGCAAAGTCGATATTGAAATATCCTGCCAAATTAAAATTAGTACATCTAGGATAGAACAATCCTGAATCATGTGTTCCTACAAAATATTAAAATATACACTTAACTGTTACTAAGGTGATTGAGTTTTGTGATCAATCTAAAGTATTCCTGGGATTTAGGTACCATCCCAGAAAACTATGAAGTGTGATTTCCAGATTAAGAATGCTTTGTTGGGAGGTATTCATTATAGGTAAATCTTGAAAATATTTCATCTCATCACCTTTCCTCTCCTTATCTCCCCATGGAGAACATGCATTCACTATCCTCTTGTTGAAGTTCTCATTAGTGCTTGCAAGACATTTACCAATAAGAGGCAATTGATCTCAAATATGATCATATACAAAAATTAACAAGCAATGAAAGCGAATCTCATCCAAACAGGTGCTAATGGTTGTTCAAAACCCAGTTTAATGCTCCATTTCCATTTTAAAAAAGCCTGAAGATAGCCTCTTCTAGTTGATGGTTATCCCTACTCTATGCACTTGAAAAATTCTTGGCATTAGCAAGTTTAATTAATACATGCGTAGGGTCTATTAATCCCACCATTGTTGGGTACTTTAATCCCCAATTATTAGCAATATTTGTTCAAATTACCTCCATAGTAGGGCAGCCCCTTGAGAATTTTGCAATTAAGGTATATTGAAAGAGGTTTTCAAATCTTTGCAACTCCAGGGGTGTAAATGTATTGCAAGTAATCCATCCTTAACCGGGTGCAATTTCAATGGCAGTGGAACATCTGTGATTTGTATATCCCTTAAATCAAGCTTAGCTTAAACCCTATTTGTCAAATCCCCATGTTGATTTACTTTAACAGCTACAACATAAGTTTTCAATGGCATATGAAAAGCTTCGATCGACTTCTCTAATGGAATATCCATGAAAATCAACAAGAAACTGGAAAAGGCACATGATAAAAGAACGCAAGCTAACCTGTGCCACTTATTAATACACAAAAATGAGCGGGAAAATGGTTAATGTGCTCACGATAGCACTAACAGAATAGTATGCACTGACAGCTTATCTCTCTAAAAAATAGTTAATTCTCGCAAGGTTTTGCTTTCCATTATTCTTAATAAGATTGCCGACAATATTTTTGGTACATAAAAAGATTGCCAATTGATAAGATTTTATCAATAAAATTTCGTTTATCCGTAACCTAAACATAGATAGCAATTCATTCTATCATTCTTCTCATTCTCTAGCTCCGCTAATGCATGCACAACCTAATAAAAACGTCTATGCTTAATAAGTGTGTTTCTTACTTTAACAAATATTTTTTATTTAATTTTAGTTTTTGATAAATACAAATATTTCTTTATTTGATAATGATGTAGGTGACTAAGAGATGAGATAGAACTGAAAAAGAAATGAAGCGACAACCAAGGGAAAAATAAATAAACAAACAAAAAAGGATGAACAGAGATAAAATCTTGTCACAATTAATCTAAAATAATCCAATCCTAATCTAGACACCGGAATTAATAAAATCAGCAAATAAATAAAACACTAAATCTAATTTCCGTACTTTTTCTTTTTTTTTTCTTAAACAAGTGCAGTCTCCTTGATCTCTATAAGATAATAACATTATCTGTTTTTCGGATGAGGAGTTTACTATTCTTTTAAAGTATTAAGAGATTTGATTAAATTTTATTCTTTTAATGCAAGACCAGAGAAGAATTGAATCATAAAGTGGTGATGATATAGCCAATGAACAATACATGGAAAATTAATTGACACCAAAAGAATAAAATAGCAAAACTGTAAGCGGTAATTATTTTATCCCCAATAAATGCATAACTATCAATTGTATCGGAATATTATTTTATGAAAGAATGTATACAAGTTCAATGTACTTAAACTGAGAGAATATATCGAGTTAAATTTTTTAAATTATTTTTTAATTATTTCCACTTTATTGATGCCTACATGGCTACACGTCAGGGTTAATTACAGAAATGATCCCTATATTTTTAGATTAAATTCTTTTTGATCCTCATTGTTTTAATTATAACATATTAGTATTCAAGTTATGAGAAATTGATATAGCTGGTCCCTTTGTACGTGAAGCTTTTTAAATCGTGAAGATCATATCAAATGAATCAAGAAAATTTAATTAGAAGTAAAACACTCAATTTAAATCACTCATACTGTTTCCAAACCACCATAGGATTTTTAATATTAGAAAAATATTATGTAACGGACCAATGCCATCTTTTTCCAAAATTTAGATTAAATCTGTTACTTTTTAAAATTGAAACCCCTCTAGATGAGAGTCATATAATTGGTATTTCTATTTCCAAAGAATATATGTTATGCTGGATTTGATCTTTGAATTCAATGATTATTTTCACATAAAAACCTTTTACATTCTTCCAAATGAAAAAGCTAGCGGAAATTAGGAAAAAAATTAAAATTAAAACTCTTAGATCTTAGAGAAAAGGAAACATTTCCTTGTTTTTCCCTAATCTGCTCCAAATTTTAAGCTGATTATGAATCTTGTGTAATCTAATTAAATTAAACGAACATATCCTTATTATTATCAACCTTTGAAATCCATTTCCTATTCGGATCTTATGGCGTTTAAAAATTGTGTATAAATAAACCAAAGCCACTTGTTTTACATAACAAAAATCACACATTAGAGTTTCAATTGTGTAAGCCATGGATTTTGGTAATATTAACAAACCAAGCAAAAAGAAGTGCTGGTACGAAAATGAGCAACACCGGTTGATTACGTTTGAGGATTTACCTCGGGACATTTGGATCGATGTAATCTCTATGCTTCCGATTACATCTCTCGTAAAATTTGGTTTCGTGAGCCAATTCTGTCGCCAGTTATCGCATGACCCAAATTTTGCTTTGCCCTATTTCTCCTGTTCTCTCGAAAACAATCCAATATTATTATCCCTTAGTTTTCCTTTCACTGCTATCTCTATTTTGTAGAATTCTTGGGTCACCGGAACAAAGAAACTGTAAGAAAGATTCAAATACCGTTTAGTGGAGGAAATATAGTGGCATCTTGCAATGGCATTCTATGCTTCTTGGACCGTTCGAGCAAATTACATGTATACAATCCATTCACCAATATCGTCTTTCACCAATATCCGCCTTTCAACAAGAAACCGTACATTTGTTTATGTAGTCTTAAGGATTACAATCATGTGCGTAAAGTTAAAACACCTCACCATCTTGAATTGTCGTCTCGTCCATCTCCAGCTTTGGTGAACGAGAGGTTTCATTGGTTTACTATCGGGTTTGTAAGAGAGCAACTAAGCCAATTAGGTTGAAATAAGTGTTAGAATATGGGTAAAACATATAATTCTATTACATGGGTCATATATATAACTGTATAGAGAGACTAGATAAAGAAATAAAAATAAAATCAAAATCAAATCAATGATACAAAAAATAATAACTCTAACACTCTCCCTCAAGTTGGAGTATAAATATATGTAATGTCCAACTTGCGAGAGAAGAACTTACGAGAATCATGGCCAAAGGGTTTGGTAAAAATAGCAGCTAGCTAAAACTGAGCAGGAGTATACAGCGGACGAATCAAACCAGACTGAAGTTTTCACAAACCAAATGACTATCAATCTCAATATGTTTGGCCCGTTTGTGAAAAATCAGATTATGAGCAATGTAAACAACAGAATGGTTGTCGTAAAAAAAGGCGAATAGGGCGAGTAACAAAAACCCAAAAGTCACGCAGTAGAGTAGAAAGCCAAACCAACTCACAAGTAGTAGAAGCCATCGCATGATATTCCGCCTCGATAGAGGAACGAGAGGCAACAACTTGCTTCTTAAATAGCCAAGAGATGGGGTTGTAACCCAAAGTAATGAAGAAACTAGTAGTGGACCGACAAGTCGTGAAACAACTGGCCAAGTTAGAATCGGTGCAAGCAGTCAACTCCAGAGAACTAGCAAAAGAGAATAATAAACCACGACCAAGAGAACCCTTAATGTAACGAAGAACCCGATAAGCATGTTGAAGATGCACATCTCAAGGAGCATACATAAACTGATTAAGGTAATTAACCAGAAAAGTGATGTCCGGATGTGTAATAGTTAAGTAGAGCAAACGACCAATCAACCAGTGATAAACACTCAGATCAGCGAGAGGAATACCATCATCGGGATGAAGGCGCAAATTGTGCTCCATAGAGAAAGTGGCGGGATGAGCTCCCAACTGACTGGCATCCGATAGAATATCCAGGGCATATTTCTGCTGAGAAACAAAAATGATCGAAGAAGACCGAAATACCTCCAAGCCAAGAAAATATTTAAGCTATCCCAAATCCTTAATATGAAAGCGATTAGCTTGAACACGTATAAGCATAGTAATATGATCATGATCATTGCCAGCAATAATAAAATCATCAATATAAGCGAGAACAATAATAAACGAGGAACCAGTAGTATGAATAAAGAGAGAATGGTCAGACAATGATTGACGATAACTTGTGGACAAAAAAATGGATGATAGTTTGGAATACCATTGGCACGATGCCTACTTGAGGCCATAAAGATACTTATGAAGATGGCAAACTCGATACTCCCCCTATCGCGAAAGCCCAGGTGGTAATGTCAGATAAATCTTCTCGTAAAGATCACTATATAAGAAAGCATTATTAACATTAAGCTGGTGTAAATCCTAATAACGAATGACTGAAATTGCTAAAAGATAGCGAACAGTAGTTAATTTAGCAATAAGAGCAAATGTGTTATGATAATCAAGGCCCTCAGTCTGAATATAACCCTCAGCCACTAATCACACCTTATAATGCTCGATAGAGCCATTGGCACATAATTTGGTTTTATAAACCTACTTACAACCAATCGACCTCTTTCTAGGAGGAAGAGGTACTAGGGTCCAGGTTTTGTTAGTCTCGAGTGTATTGAGTTCGAAGCAAAAGGCATCACGCCAATGTGAATGTCGCACAACATCAGAGAACATAGCAAAATATAAAATCTCATTAATAGAGGTAAGTAAGAAAAGCACTATGGATAGGAGAAAAATGATGGTAAGATAAATGAGAAAATAGAGGGTGTATCATATGTAGAGATGTAGACGAAGTAGCAGCGAGTGCATCTGGTGTAAGACAATCGTAATCAAGTAAGTAGAGGGCAAGTAATAGTACGCCAGGGTCAGGAGTAGTAACTAGGGTATGGTCTGGATGCAGGAGGGTTGCGGCTGGTGGGACCCGGGACGGGTTGAATAGGGGTGGATTCAGATAAGAGGTTTAGGGACTGAGGAGCAATCGGGTTAAGAATAGGGGGCTTGTCAGAGGTGAGTTGGGTTTCACTGGATGGAATGGGATCAGGTTACCTTGGAGAGATGGTCTGGGCCAAAGTGGGTGGGCCAGGAGGTGGTAGGATAAGGGTATGAGAAGGGCTGGATGGGCAGGTGGACCGGGCTTGGGTTTTTGGGTCAAGTTGACCAATAGAATGATGAGGTTGGCTAAAACCGATTGGGCTAGAAGGTTGGGTTTGTTTGTGGAAATGATTTTCAGGAGGTATAGGGGTCGAGTAAAAAATGTGGGTTAAGGGATCAAAGGGTCGGTTTTTAGGTAGGTTAATGTTCTTGGATAGAGCAATAGGGTTAGGTAAGGAGTGCAACGGATCGTGATACGGAAAAATGCTCTCATGAAAGGTAACATCATAAGAATTTTTTTTTTTCCAAATCAAATAAACGATAAGCTTTATGAGAGAAGGATATCCCAAAAAAATACATTTTATAACTTGGGGTTGAAATTTATCACGGCCTTTTTTTAAGGTTTGCGTATAACACAAGCAACCAAAAAGTCGTGTGTGGTCATAGGTGAGCTCTGAATTAAAAAATCGAAAATAAGAAGTATCCCCTTTCAAAACTGTAGATGGTGTCTAATTTATTAAGTGAACGGTAGTTAAGATACATTCACCCTATAACGAAATAGGGAGATTGACATGAAAATGTAAACATCGAGTAACATTTAAAATATGCTGATATTTACATTCATCAACCCCATTTTGCTAAGGGTTGTCAGTGCAAGTGAGCTCATGAAAGACGCTTTAAGAGTAAAAAAATGCTTGCGTTTCAAAATATGTAAATTCGGAGCTATTATCTATTCAAATATGTAAAATCTTGACTTTGTATTGGGTAGAAACCATATTAAAAAATTATTTAAGATAAGATAAAGTATCGAATTTATGGCTTATTAAATAAATCCGCGTAAGCCTAGAAAATTCATCAATAATAGTAAAAAAATAATGACAACCATCAGGAGAAGGAAAAATATAACCACCCCAAATATCAACATAAATGCGATTAAAAGGAAAGGTACTCATAATAGGCAAAGAAATAAAACTAGTTCAAAAGTATTTTCCTCGTTCACAATCGTCACAAAGAGGAATTTTATTGAGTAAGGAAACAAATTTGGGAAATCCTAATTTAGAGGGATGACTTAATCGTTGATGCCAAAACTCGTAAGGGGGGTATCATGGCAAACTGTGGCAACGGGGTTAGGTCGAAGGTAGTATAGCCCATTATGGCACTCAATTACTCCAATCTACGTCCTCGTGAAAGCATTATGAAAGACACAAGAATCAGAGGAAAAAACAACATTCAATTTGAGATCTCTGATTAATTGACTAACAGAAAGTAAGTTATATTTGAAGTTGGGCAGATACAAAACATATGTAAAATTAAATTTGGTGAAATTATATACGAACCAACAGATTTAACGGGGATGGGTTCACCAGTAGCGACATTCACTAATTTAGGTATTATGTCTCCAAAATTAGAGTAAATGGTAGTAAGTGGGCAACACGACATATGTTGTGACGCATCGGTGTCTACTATCCGACAATCATAAGGAGTTATAGTGGAAAGAGATATACCAACAAACTATGCCTCTGGAGAAATGGTAGTGGTGTAAGTATCCATTGCATTGTCTGACGCCTGTAAGGAAATACCTGCAGCAATTTCATTATTTTCACGCATTGCCTTTCAACGTGACACATCAAAACGTGACAAGCCCGAGTTGAATATTAACTGCGTTAAACATGTTAATAACAACTTAATAATGTGGATAATATGATAAATAAATAAGTTATTCAACCTCAAACAACTACGAAAAACAACATATAAAACGCCCCTACACGTCCACATATAGTCAAAATCAAATGAGATCAAACAACCATAAAAACATTTGTTGAACGAGTTTGGGACCGGTTCCCCTGTACCAAGTGAGCCAACAGTCCAGACCATAGCTGGACCGATCCATAGGACCACTAGTCCGGTCCAAGAAATGCTGGATATGCAGAACAAAAATAGACCAAGGCCAAACCAGTCCAAGCCCCCCTCCGGTCTGGTTTAAGCCACCTCTGAAATTTTGACTTTTTGATATGAAGATAAGTCGTTTGAGGCCCAAAAATTCCAAGAACTTTTCTAAAGTATAAATAAAATTTATTGAAATCAATTAGTTCGAGAATAATCATACCTTGAAACCTAAATAAAAATCTTGAGAAAACTCGAGAATGTTTCCACTTGAACTCGAGTTTTGATCTAGTAACGGCGACTAGAACGAAACAAACCTAGAATAAAAGATGATCCAAACGATGTTAAGAATAAGATCGATAAGTTTATTTTATGTATCGATACGGCACGGAAATCAAGATTTTATAAACGAATGATATAGACAATAAGACTTACCTAGAAATAAAGATCTCGTGTCAAGGATCATGAAAACCAACTTTTTATCAACGAGCGAACTTCTAAAGTTGATGAAATCAAGCAGAGAAGTTCAAATTTTGGTTTGGAATCATTTTCTCATTTCTTTCTCCTTTCTTTTGATCCGTCAATACTTAGCATGAAAAGTGTGATGCGAAAAATTCGCTCAAGATTTACGGGACTCTACATAAATGCTCAATACAAATAACATAAATTTTAAAACTCAAAACTTTAATCATAATGTAATAGTATAAGATGTAAAATATTTAGCTATATAAGAATATCTTATATTTGTGAAAATAAATTAAACCTTCAAAAATAAAATATTATTAAATTAATAAAAATATATATACATAATACTATGTAGAATTATACATGTAACTTATAGATATAAACAAATAATTCAAACATAATAAAATTGATGACAATTGAGCCTTATCTACTTTATAAGTTGCCAAACTATATTATGTTAGCAAAAGAAGAAAAAAAAAGAAAAAAAGGCTCAAAAGACAATGGTACAATAAAGTCTAAAGTATATTAAACTCTTAAAATTCAAGGATGCAAAACTAATGATACGAAGTAAAATTAAAATTGATGTGGTTATATTAACAATTATAGATACATATTATCATCCTATCTTATTAAACTAATACCTCAAAAGTGAAAAATAAGAGGAGCAATAAAATATTATTAAATAAATTTGAATTATGTAAAAAATAACATGTAAAATCATGAATATACAAATTTTAAATTAAAAGCAAAATTAAATATCATAAATTCCATAGATATATAGTAAATATATAACATCTAATAGTTTTAATCTAACAACTATATGAAATCTTTACATAGTTTTAAAATATCATAAGTTTCATATATCTCTACATATGCAAATATTATATGATTTCATATAGTTGTTAGATTAAACACAATGGGATTATCATATATGACTTTCAATGTACCCAATTTATTTTGAATCTAAATATAAAATTCAAAAGACAACATAATATAAATAAAAATAAAATATCATAAACTTCTAAATGTTATGGAAATAAAAAGTATGAAAAAAAAAAAGTAATTGATGTGCTTATCATTAAAAACACATATATAGATATATAGTAATATTCAAAACACAATATAAAAAATATAAACTAAAATAAAACTTATGATATTTTAAAACAAAATTTTAATCTAACAACTATATGAAATCGTATAATATTTGCATATGTAAAGATATATAAAGTAACTTATTATCATTTTAGACAAATCAAAAGCTTGTTTTAGAGAGCTTTGAACAAGCAAAAATTACCTATTTGTGGAAATATAGAGAGAGAAGGAGAGATTTGTATAGAGCAATTTGACACTCCAATTCAACAACAAATGATGAGGGTAACTTTTAAGAAAAATAACGTGGAATTACATTGAATGCTCATTGAGTCACTAATCAAGATTTGTAATATCGCATTGTAAATTACTTGAATGTATCTCATTATTTTTTTAATAAATTATCATAAAAAAGTAGCTAACATCGCAATGTGAATTACTATATTGTTAGATAAACATGCATTTAATATTTTTGTTACCTTATTAATATTATAATTTGTTATCCTATTATTTAACGTTGCATAAGTATCTTCAAGTTAGGGCGTCACTTGGCACAATATTAAGTGGAGTCTCTGCTTTTAATTTATTATATATGATATGATATATTTAAAATATTGTGCAAATAATAATAATATCTCACTACTAAATAATACAGTGATTTAAAACGTCAATAAAAGACTTATTAATGAGTTTTAATATGCACATTTCACGTATTTCAATGTGTTGAGAATTTGTTATGACAACAATAACTTCTTTGTTCTCCATTAAATCGATTTTTAAATTTGTTAATTAAGGGAAGGCAATAGTACATTAAAAGTGACACTTGGCGCAGATTTAACATGAAAACTCTCCTTTTATACTCTTGTATATAATTTGATTTTGTACCCAAACATTAATTATTTCAGTAAGTTTTGGTTCCCTACGCTTTGATTTAGTAGATAAATTAAGAGCCTTTGTTAACACTGGTCAAGACATGTCATGGTTTTTTGTGGTATGATTCCGAAAAATAGCATTGAACATACTGATGGCACTCTAGTCTAGGTTTAGGTATTATGGGGTGGTCTCGAGCCAAAGCTTACACCGACTACTATATATATATAATAAAAGCTTTTAAGCATGTCTCACTACCATTGATTCGTGCCCTATATGTTCGCATCTATATATCGAAACATTTCGCTTTCACCAATTACAATTTGCAAAGCGCGCATTTAACAACTTTTACATTGCCATAAAACAAAAATTTGAAATTACACACATTTCTCATATTGTATAGACCATACCAACCTCAAGCAGCGCAGCATGAGGGATGTTCAAAGCCACAGGAGGCTCTCGACTGTTCTTATCGAGAAAAACATAAGTCCCAATGAGGATTTTCTTCAAAAAATTGGTTCTGGGTCTTGCCGATAAATGGCATTTACCCATAAAATAAGCGGTTCCACTTTCTCTGGCGTCTATGAGTTCTTGTAATTCCTCTCTGACCGAAACCCTCATCCTAGGGCTACTCGGAGGCAGAGCGAACCTAACTTTTTTCCTCTTTATCGGAGCACTTATAGTAGTTGAGCAGCCACCGATTACCATAATCTCATGACCAACACCGGACGAAGTTGATTCGTCAAGAGGAACCAAAGCTGTTCCGTTTTCATTTTGTGTTGTGACAACCATCATCCTTCCTTCTGGGGAGCTCAAGGAGTCGGAATCTGTTTCCTCATGGGAAATAAATTCGCCAATGAAACGAATGATATGCTCCTCAAAGTCATCAGCATCACTCACGCAGTCACGATATCCGTATCTCATAATGCACCGATATATCCGATACTCCTTCGGCCCGACCCTACCAATGAGGTATCGTTGGCTAGGGGCGATATGGGGAATTGGCAACGACTTGGAGGTCACAAATATAAGAACTTGATGAAATGCAGGGAGATTTGTGATGAAATGAGAGAAAAAAGCTGGTATTCCTGTTACTATATCCGTATAAACAAATCCGATTCCAGGTACTCGAGATACACCAAGGCCCAGGCTAAGATCCGTCAGCCATTCCAAGGATACCTTGTTCTGAAAATCGAATTCGTACTTCTTCACAGTACCATAGTGCCATATGAGCATTACTGACATGAAAACCACTAAAAGAATAATTAAATACCACGTTCCCGCTGGAAAGTTTAGAAAACATCCCGATAAGTAAATGACCTCAATTGATCCGAAAAACACCAGAAAACATGCAGACAAGAGTAAGCTCTTCTCCCAGCAAAGTCCGATTATGAGAGACATCAAGCAAGTTGTCGCAACCATTGCAGAAACTATAGCTAAACCTGAAAAAGACAAAAGTCTTATCACAAGGACATAACTATTTTATGATAACTTTTGGTGATGGTTCTGAATTTTATTTAAGGTTCCAGAAATAGGAAAATTGCTTGAGATCATGAAAGCGCCCTTAGTTTAGAGGCTACAGGGAACAAATTTTGTTGGTTCGAAAATTATTATTTGCACAAAAATTAAAATAAAATAAAACAAAAAGTTGTTTGCAATGTTCCCTTGTACAGTCCCGAAACCATTGAAAACATCAATGATGACAAAGGTTGAAAATTTAGATAAAAGAACAAAGAGACCAACTTTTTGAACTTATATATGGTCTAAGAGTAGTTGAGTAACATTTTCAGCATTAACATTATGCTTGAAAGGGAAGGCAAAATAAATAGTGAGTTCTATAAGTCCTAAATTACCGCTCTTCCTAATTGCTACACAGTAAACTGTTGTCCCTAGGGTTATAATCACCCTAAGACATGTACACAATTTTGGATGTGGTTTCAAAACAAGCTCAATTTTGGTGGTGTTCTCTCTTCCGAACTAGTATCCTGATCTTCTACCATTCAATTAGCATGAGATTGGATGATAAAATAAAAGAAGCAAATTAGCCGTAGTTAGGTAGGTGGGTTCGGCTACTTTAAAGTTATATATATTCAAGAAAAAAATGTAAGCTTACCTGTCGCATTTCCAATGAGTTTCATGTCGTGGAAAGCAACTGTGACAATGATACTGAGGAGCATCAAAATCCAGTTGACATCTGAAATATAAACCTGTCCGTGTATCTTATTCGATGTGTGGATTACTTTAACCCTAGGAAAGCAACCCAGCGCAAGACACTGGTTTATAATCGAAAAGCTGGCGGTTATAGTAGCTTGGCTACCAACAGCTGAAGCAAATAATGATGCCACGTTGAAAATGTGGCGAACAGCTTCTGAACAATTCGAAAACACAAACATGGAAAGGAATGCAAATAAGAGAAAAAATAATTGTCTCGATAGCATGCTTCCATAAACATGCAATGAAAAAATAAATTTGCTACTTACTATTGGGGACAGATTCACTGAAGTGAACGATATTGTCAGAAACACCAAGGTGCTTAGAGATGAAAGCCGCTTGACCAGCGTAACACAAAAGGAGTGCCGGATAAATAAGGCAGGTAAACGTGATCTGCAAAGAGTCATCATAAAAAAAGTTTCATCCAAATTGACCAAAAGGTCAACAATGTCAAAAGCTTGAACTCTATATATAGATCACCTTGATAGATCTTTTAGAGAAATGACCTAGATCCGCAAACATTGCTTCCGAGCCTGCAAAGTTCCATATCAAGTACGAAAGTGAAATACAGAATTTGCTTTCTTTTCATTAATTTTTCATATGGAAATTCAACATCAATAAAACAAAAAAAAAGATAAGCACAAATAAACTGAAATGTGAAAACTGACGCCTTGTTTAAGGAACCAGTCAAGTTGTCACTTCATTGGCAATACTTATTTCTCATTAAAACACACAAAAGAAAATAATATAACTACAAACTTAGAGTGAAGATATAATCAACTTGGTTGTTGACACCAAATGAGTGATCCTGTCTTGGCTATAGGCACTGTTTCAAACAGCAAGCCTCAAATAAAATATGAACCTTGAGACTTCTCATACTCTAACCGGCTTTTCACTACCTTAAATAATTTATCAACCTTTACCAAATGCACATTTACTGCTTACGATACGCTTATAAGTCATAAGGATACTTTTTCAACCACTTAAAAATTTGCTAACATTTTGTATACTAAACAAGACTTCAAAAAAGTATATTTTATTTACTAATGAGTTGGGGGCTTAAAGCAAGCTCAGAGAAGGCTGTTTTCAAGATCTAGGCATCAGTTCCCATTGAAAAGTATAATCAACTTATCCAAAACGTAAATATCTTCTTATCTTGTCCCATCCAACTATCTTTGCTCTAATCGCAACATTTGTCCGTACAATTGTTTGACATATGTCTCATTAAATTAGAATTTTAAAACAATAAAACTTACTATAGCAGAAATCATTAAAATTATATGCATATATATCAATTTATCATAACAGAAATTATTAAAATTAAATTTCCTATAAGATTACGCATAGCCCCAAGATTTACATATATATCTTTGCAGAACTATAAAATAACTTTTCATTATAGAAATTATTAAAATTATACTTAAAAATCAAATATTTCTAGGAAATAAACATTGTTATAAATTTATTCCAATCAATGTAATATTCTCCATAAATTTTTAAAATATTATCCTAATCAATATTAATTTTCACATACCTAAAATAAACTTAAATAGACATTAATTTTTCGTACAAATATTATCATAGTATAAATCATACCGAATCAAATTTTTTATAAAGTTATAAATAACTGGAAAAAAAAAATACAAGATGCCATATAAAAAATAGAAAAAATAATTTTATAAAATAATTAAAATAGCATGATACAAAAAAAAAAACATAATACACACAACCCGCAAACTGCACTCTAGTAGAAGTTAAAAGCTAAACATGATACAATTGTACCAAAGCACTGTGCATCAAAAGCTATAATTACAAATACCATACAAATTACAATATAAAGTGCGAAGTAAGGTCTATCAAGTCAGAAATTCAGCAGATCATACTTACAGAAGCAATGATAGGAGGTTGAATGATTTGCTTGAGCTTCAACTTCTCATATACCAGTTTCAGGAAACCTTTTATCTGCATAAAAAGTATAAAATAGTTGTGAACATAAAAGACCATCAAAATTGTCCCTATTAATAGTTGGGAGGCAATTAAGAAGAAGCAACTTTTCAACAGAAGGCAGCCTCATTCCAGGGACAAAATTGTTACTCAAGACAAGAAGTTCAATATGCAACCTAGAACGTTACGACGGTGGATTTCCTGGATATCAAGCAACTTTCAAGATACGTTCTTTTGATGGAAAACTTATAACTTCTTTTGAAAAAACTTTTTTGCAGCTCTACGAAAAACTTTTGCAAAATAACTCTAACCTTTCCTTTCTTCGAAGATGCTATATTAGCAGGAGCAGCCTCCCGAGCAAGTAAGGGAACGTGCTCTGGGGTGCTGTCTTTAAGTGTGCTCTTAATAGCAGGGTTTCCTTGCTCCGGAGTGGTTTCCTTGGGAGGAGCATTCGGATTTCCTCGCTCTGGAGTGATGATCTTGGGAGATGGAGTGCTCTTGATAGGAAGTTGTTTTTCCTCAATGTCAAAGGTACCTTCAGGAGGGGGTGCAAGCATTTGAAAAACATAGGTGTAGAGGACAATAGCACCAACCTGAATTAGTTACAAAACCACCCAAGTTAGTCATTTTCATCTTATAGCTTAAACATTAGAAAACGTGCATTAATAATCATTCTCTAAGACGGTTACATACGCCTCATCTAGAGCAAAGAACAGATATTTAAGATTACACAAATAACATGAAGAACGGATTTGAAAAATTACAGTATTCATTGAAAAGTTAAACGAAGCATGATAGCTTAGCTATGACTTGTTAAGGATTTAATATATTTAAAGGATTTGGCCATGGAATGTCTTGCATCATTGATATAATGAGGGATTCTTAAAAAGTCATTGTATTTAAAGGGAAGTTATTTGTCTACTAATTATTTGCAACTCCATGACTTTTCCATGAGCCACAGTGAAAAGTGAAGAAAACAATATTGGATAAACTTACCCATTGCCCGAACGAAATATATGCATTTCCATCTTGAGCACATTTCTCAGAGTCGCCAAAAGGATTTGACTTATCTCGACATAAAGCTGCAATGAGGACCAGTGGCACATTCCCAATATTTCCTGAGGAAGAAAGAAAGAATATTAGACACAGAAAATGAGAAGGAAAAAGATGGACACTTCACTCCTAACACTCTTTCAATATCTCACTTGGATTTTAAGCAGACTAAATATATGCGCTAATCAGCAGATCTAGGACAAAATTTACAAGGCTATATCACTCGCTTCAGGCGTCTCATTCATTCATCAAGATATAACTAGGGTTGCTAATTGGATTGGTTTGGGGATCTCAATCCAAAATAGATCCAAACCAAATATATTTGGATTGATTTAGGATTGGATTAAAAATAAGTTTGGGTTGGATTTGGATCCAATCCTAAATCTAATAATTGGATTTTGGATTGGTTTTGATCACTTTGGTTTTTTGTTTAAGATGGATCCAGTCCATGGTATATAAAGTAAAAATAAGTTTTTATCCAACAGAACATTTCTCTCTCTTCACCGGTCTCTCTCTCTCTCTGACAACAGAAGCGTCTCTCGCTCCCTCTCTCTCCCTTGTAATATATAGTTAGTAAAAATGAATTTCCTATAGGTAATTGGTTCTATTAACCAAGAATCTAAAATTGATATATGCATTTTTTTTTTTTCTCGTTTAACTGAATGTGATTTTCGATTTTGGGATGAACTTATTCAATGATTTAGAATTTAATAATAAAAACAAAATTGTTTTCAATTTTAAAATATATATGATTCATATGTATTTTTATTTATATATTATTGGTGCCTATTTGATTATAAAAAGAAATCACAGATATACAAAAAAAAAAAAAAAACTATTAAAGAAACGTGCTTTGTATTGAAAAGAGAAATGGTTTGAGTTGGTTTAGGTAATGGTTTGATTTATTTTGGTTTTAGATTGGTTTTGGTTTGTGTTAGAAATTTTTTGGGTGTGGTTTGGTTTGGGTTGAAAGATAATTCGGTTTGAATTTGGATTGGGTTACTTGGTTATTAGTTTGAATTGGATTGAACCAATTGACATCGCCAGATATAACGTTTGACAGTTACTAAATGGAATACATGAAAAGACTTGGAGCAATAAAGTTTGATAGGATTGTTGTGCCAAAAGTACCTAAATAAAGTTGTTTCAACTAAAACTGAAGCGAAAACACTTCTCTTGGCACTAAAATGAAAATAGGCAGGGCATAACAAAGATGATGCTTTGTGCAAACAGGTAGCATCCACAGCAAGTCCTTTCTAACCTAGTAGTGTTTCTCGCGCACTGCTCAATTGCGTATTTTTTGTCTATATAAGCCGAATATTACAGAGTCGGAGATAGATATTAGTGGTCAATAAATGGGGATCATATTGCTGACACTACTAAATATAGCAGAGCAGCATTAATCTCAAAAGAAGTATTACGTGCACAAATTAACAATTCATCGTTCGTCATTCCATCCTCTCGAAACACCTGTCTTACATTATATTGTTAGAAATCTAGAAGAGAAAACCAAAGAGGAAACTTGTGTGCTTACACCGCAAAGATAATGCACTTTCAAATATAAATAGAAGATAAACCTATAGTTTTGAAAACATAAGCAAGTTACCAATTCCAATATGTACAATTGTGAACTTGAAGAATGGGTATGGTGGACGAACAATGGTCGCGACAAGAAGACCTATTAATGACCCTGAGATGGTGGCCAGAACAACATTAAAAGGAATAAACCACCTGCACAAGTAGGAGTGAAACCATTAGCACTGAAATCTGTAATCTAACTCCATTCGGTTACAGAAAAAAATAAAGATATTGTTCTTACCACTCAATCATTTTCTCGAGAGTAATAGCTTGCCCAAGCTGAGAGAATATCAAGCATGGAAGCAACAGCGAAAAAACCAACTGCACCAGGTAGTTCAAATAATCAATAATTGCCTAGGATGGCATCACTAATAGTAATTAATAAGGAACAGTAGGAGTTTACAAGGACAAAAAGAACAGGTTTAAAGTTAACCATAAATATTTGTATTCACCTCACTTTCAGCATGTTGGTGGGAATTCACAAAGTGTTACAAAGTTTCTATACTTATTACCACATACAACCAAAAATAGTTCCGTAATCAGCTTATATCAGTGTTACAGAATTTCTATCTTTGAGGCCATTAAAAGTATTAGTACTCGTTACCACATCAAGCCAAAATAGTTCCCTAATAAGCTTATATTTATGTCCACCACATGCTCAATCACCAAAGATCCAAAATGCGTGCAATCAATTACAAAAGCAGAAATTTAATTTCTATTCATAAGCAGCACGAATTTTTTTTTTTTTTTTTTAACACCAAGTTTAGATGTGTGACAAATAGATGTATTTATGGTCCCCACACATGTATGCAGACACGTTCATGCATCCAAACCCAATTGATAGAACCTGCATTCATAAAAAAAACCTTCCAAAATTTTCCATCTACCATCTAAAAAAGGCCTCCACGTCTCCACCCGAGCCCACAGATTACTCAACCTAAAAACATGAGCAGGCGGACTCACATTGAAAGAGATGAGTAAAGATCTTCAAGTATTTTAAAAATAAAAAGAAGAGAAAACCGTAGTAATACGGGAACTTATTTTCTTACCCCGTTCAAAAGCTTCCTTCCATTCGCGGGCAAGATCTTAAAATATGCAAGTAGAAAACCCAAGAAGCAAATAGTAAAAACTTTTGCAACGGGCAAAACAGCAATCTTTATAGTGCCAATCAACGACTCCCCTCCTCCACCTCCGCTTCCAATCAAAACTTCCGAAAGCATCCTCTCCATCTTTTCCAACTCAAAAACTTTCTGATTTCAGAACAAATGATATCCTGTAGGCATCAACCCACAGCGTCCCGAAAACAGTCAATTCCAGATTATATATTCGTCTTTCAGACGAGAACTGAAGCCTAAAAATTTATATCAGCAGAACCAAAGTACCCACAAATTAAAAGCTAAATTGGACCAAAACTATTGTCTATAGATACCCTTGAGATACTTTCTGTTTTCAAATCAGTTCTGGCGTGATCAAAAGTCTCTCTCTCCTTAATTTCGTACCACAGATTATTATTCCAGCTCTGAAAAAATAATCAAATACAATATATTAGGCGACTGTGCAGTAATTGCCTATTCTAAAAAACAAAACCACTATGCAGTATCAAAATTTGTAAAAGGAATTATATCAAATAGGGAAAAACAGAAGAAAAGCTATTACAGGTCTTGTTTGGCTGTTAAGTTTTTATTTGTTTTACTTAAAAGCTAGCATACAATTGGTTGCTCAACATTTGATTTAAAATAAATAAATAAATAACAAGCCCTAGAGAAAGAGAATAAGATTTAAAATAAAATAAAATAAAGCCCAAATATGGAAATATTAAAAGCAACAATAAATCACCTGAAACTAAGCATATGCAAACTTAAATCTAGACTCAAATCAGAAAATAATCAAAAAATTAAATTCAGGGTAATATACCCGAGAAGTTAAAAAGCAAATCGTTTCTTGAAAGAGAGAAAAAGATAGTTTGAAGAATCAGGAGAGACAAAGCACCCTTTGCGTTATATATAATATAATATATATGTGTGTGTATACCTTCCAATTGAAGCGTCAAAAGCTTTTTAGCTAATTTAGGTTCGATTTTGATTCAAATTACGAACCCCACTCTGCAATCTCTCTCTCTCTCTCTCTCTCTCTCTCTCTCGATTTCCCTCTAGAAAACAAAAAGTGATGAAGAAATCACCTGTCGCGCAATTTATAGGTGCGGGTGCTGAGAAATTCGGTCACCGATCGGATTACACGAAAAGTCGTAATTGACCCTATTCATATAGCGTTTTACAGTTGGGTAAATTTCACTTTAGCCACAAATCTACCACTATTTCGCTTAAACCCCCTAATTTATAATTTATTTTGCTTTTGCAACTCTCATTTTAATTATTATTATTAGGAATGCAAATGTATGATAAATGAAGAAGCTCGGGCTCGGTCGTTAAGGGATCGGATCAAAGTCGTTGATTTATAGGTGAGCAAAGGGAAAATATAAAAAAGGATTCTCTAAATAAACAATCCAAGATGTAGCAATATATATATTCTTCAAATTAGAAGAGTATATTTATTTACATAATAAAAACATATAGGTCATTTTGAAGATTGATACATCTGCTACTAAGTTGTTATTAAATGTGTGGATGATATTGAAAAAAAAGTCACTTACAAAATATAATTAGAAAAAAAAATTAATTTAATTTCAAATGTCAAAAAATTTAATTTAATTTCAAACGTCGATTTTAAAATTAACGATTGAGATGTTCGACACTCTTGCCATTCACTCTCTATCTAACTCTCGAAGTGTCCTGATTTGTCAGGAGTTTACTTCCGTAACGGAAATTTCCATTTCATTTCTTGTAGTTTTGAAAAGGAAAAGTAATTTGTTTTAATGTACCAAGAAAAAGTACTTTCTTATTTTTGACAATAAATGAACATTTATTTACATTTTGTTTATGATTTTTGTTTTCAAAATAACACGAGTTGTTAGTACTTCAGTCATGAAACATACATGCCTCCCTTTTTTCTAGAAGCTTTTATAAAAGAAAAAAATAATAATACTATATCTATCCATAAAATTTATCCAAAATTTTTCTATATATTTATAGAAGCGAATACATTTGAAATGTAGTATATATTAGAAATACAAAATAATTTATGTCACATAATATATGTCACGGAGTTTGGTACAAGTATTATTTTTTGAGAGAAAATATGAAAAAAAAAAGATTGAAAATATATCAACCAATTATTATTAACTGTAAAGCTAAATATCCTATGCTTTCATTAGATATGTATATATTCAATTATTATGATAAATAATGCAAGTAACTATTTCTTCATAAGTATTTCATTTGTGCAATAACTTTCTAGTATTGGTAATACTAAATTATAGTTCATATTCTCAATTAACGACACAAAAGTAAAAGAACAAGTTAAATTTATTGCTTTAATTATGTTAATTAAACTTTTTAAATATGTGTGGAAAAGCCGAAAAGCAAATTAACCACTGTTTTGTAACTTAAAGGCATGTAATACGTCAAAATTTATGTTAAAACATATCAAAGTGTAACCTTTAGCATGGTTTATATTGAGAATATTTGCAATTCTGGAGTGCAAAAAAAAATAAATTAATTAAAAAAAAACTTTTCGTACGTGGATGATACTTTAAAATAGTTAGGGCATTACTCCTACAATTTACTGTTGTAAAATTACCTCTTCAAATGAAAAATACATAAATTTGTATTTTCATTGTGTGGTTAAAATCCATGTGGTGCTTTGGGGTTTGCTCTCAATCCAAGAACTTTTGTCTTGTAATATATAAGGAATTTTTATACAAAATTACTGTATTTTGAAAATAAAATTACTGCAAACTGAGGATTAATTTATTATATTAATTTTAAAAAAATTAAACTAATAATATTTATAATAAATTATCTTTAAATTGTAGTAATTTATTTTCAAAATACAACAATTATTGTAAGTTATATGAAAAATATTTCTTGTATTTAGATGACTTCCGGTGCTTTGACCACTACGGACCTACCTACCCTTCTTAAGAAGGTTAGATAAGAAAAGTTGAACTTTCTTAATGCTTAGCCCCATTTATAAGGCAGACACCTAAGTAATTATGGGTAAATTTCCAATAAAACAAAGGGAAGAAAAAAAAAAAAAGAGCAAGGGAGTGTGTGCAAAAATCACATTGACTTTTATGCTATATATATATATATATACCATGTTTCAATGGACGATATAAATAGAGCAAAAAATGAAATGGGAAAAAAAATTGTTTTTCTTATTTCACACACTCTTACAAAATTCAGAAACATACGCAATGTAACTCCTACTTGATCATACCGTATGTAGGGTTCAATTAATCCGACTTCAATAGGAAGTTATGACTTGGCTCGTATGTTTCCTTCCTCGCTAATGGAGGGCAACACTTGCAAGTATGCTTAACATCGGTCAAAAGACAAAATCATCAGTTCAAAAAGTGATTTTACCAAAACTACAGGACCACTCTAAGTTTTTTTTTCCCTTCAGAAAATCCTTTTTAACTATTTGTAGTGCATAAATTTCGAACGTCTATAAATTAATACTGGAAAAATGATG
>MKEJ01083229.1:0-17708 GCA_001753735.1 Embelia ribes | reverse complement strand
GAAACATTGAATGTTTGTTGCTAAAGACTACACATTAAATGAGGGCATATTAGCGAAGTGCTAAATTTAACATACTTTTTATCAAGGAAAGTGAACTATCATGCAGGACAAGCAATAATTGAAAGGCGGTCTATCAAATAGTGACGAAGGGGTTATGTTCATATGATTTCCCAACTAACTCAATAACTTGTATGAGCACTGAATTATTGGAGTAGTGCTACAATTCAGTGAAGGACAGAAATAGAAAGGCCAAAACATTCTTGGTTGTTTCCTACATGAAGGACAGAAATTTAGGTTGTTTCCCTTTTACCATCTCAAAGTAGTTCTTATCTAGGCCATGAATCCCACATCTGAAATCTGTAAAGCCATAATCTTTTAGTGCCTTTATAACCGAATTTCTTAACATGCTTGCCTTGGTTTTCGTAATAAATTTGACCATCTCAGATGATGAACGTATGATCTGTTCCAACCATGTTTCTGAATTGAACATTATCTCAATCTTGAGGAAGGTTGACAACCTGCCTAATTAGGACTTATCAAGCTCCTCCCAGTTGGGCTTGTGTGGGGCATGTTGAGCATTTTCATCCATAAACATGACAATATGAGGGTGGGTTTTGACATATACGATCGATGACAGAGGAAGATCTCCTTGTACTTAAAATTCCTCTTTATTACTCCTTACATTGCGTAAAAGTTTGGGTCCTCCTGTAAAATTTGGCGGAGTGCCTTTATATGGTTGCTTGACTCTTTAGTCATTCCTCACGTCCTTATTTATATAATTGGTCTATATAAGGTTATAGTCATAATTATCAGATCTTAGGTCTCTCATGTAGAATCCTCAGGATGTCTTGGTCTTTTATCTGGAAATATAGTTCTCTTCTCTTCAGTCTTCCAGCTTTTTTTGTGTTCTAGTTATTTCTTTGTTAATAAGGCCTCCAGTTTGTATGGTAGTTGGATTTTGTTTCTCTGAAGCACTCTTTTCTTGTTATGCTATGGAACCGTTGTCTAGAAAGCCAATTTTATAATCTTCTTAAACCATCCGCTATCAACGAGTAATTGCGGAAGGATCACTTGTATTCTGAACCTTAAAATTGCTAGAAACTCTTTCCTAATCAGACAATATCTCTTTGGCTTTTTTACAATTTTAACGACCCCTAGATCAGATTGTTTTAGGCTATTAAATTGCTGTGTGTTCTCTGACCCTTTGGTTGTGTGATTCCTGGATAAAAAGCAGAGCAGAATGGGGATGTAATATAGACTCACCTTCTGGTAAGATCAGTAGAGGATCATATGATCGCAATGGCTGGAATGTTTTTTGTGGTCCACCTCTTGTCAATCTAATACGTTTGTATCACGGCTTTTTAGAATTCTTCTCATAGTGCTCGACATTGAAGTGAAATTATGACCTCTACTTTTTCATGCAATTTTATGATCCTCGACCATATCGATCCTACACTCTCACATATAGACTTTGCACTAAATGATGCATGATTTTGGTAACCTCAAAATCGATTGCTTCTAATTAGGGTTGTTCATTATACCTGCATTTTTGTTGGTCTACCTGCGGGCACCCGCCCCGCATTGTCCCCGCAGCTGTGCAAGGCAGGTTTGGGTCTGAGTATCATGCCCACAACCCACCACCCGCACCACGGACCTACCCCGTAAACCCGCGGCCTATTACCTATAGGTAAATCGATTTACCATAGAGGTTAGTCGACTAACCTTCCCCAATTAAAAAAAAATTAAGCCCTTATACTTTTTATTAAAAGCAATTATCTTAATTTTTAAAGGGTTATCGACTTACCTTGGGGTAAGTTTACTAACCTTCCCCAATTATTTTTTAAAAGATAAGTCTGACTTACCTTGGAGGTCAGTTGACGTGGGTAGACCCGCCCTGCGATGCGCCCCGGGCATATGCGGGTTGCCATGTGGGTATGGGTATTGGATTTTTCCTATCAGATCCGCGACCTGCAAGACCCGCAGAGCCATGAGGCATGTGGCAGGTAGACCTTCCGAGTCTAATGAAAACCCATACATCTAATGCTTCTTAGAATCTGTACCTTTGTAATTAAAATTTTTCATAGCAGGTGACTTGGCACGCCTTTTATAACTAAGCCTCATCATCATTATCCAAGCCTTGAAAATCCCAATAGATTAGGGTAGGCTAAATGAAACAAAATAAGACATCACGTGGGGTCGTTGACGTGAATTTTTTTACGCCACTTATTCCTATCGAAAGCCATTTTCTCGTTCAACATAGTAATATGCATGTTCTTTTGTAATACTTGTATCCATGTAGTTAGAGGTCTACTTCTGTCTTTCTTTCTGTCTTTCTTGTTCGTTCTCACTCCCATGCTCTCGCACTTTCTAATGGGTGCACCCACTGGACTCCTTCTTATATGTCCAAACCATCTTAAACTGCTCTCGTTCATCTTATCTTCAACAGGTGTTACTCATAAACTAGCCCGAATCTCTTCATTTCTAATCTTATCTTTTATAGTCTTACCACATATCCATTGCAACATATGCATATCAACTACACTCGTCTTGTGTTCATCTTGTTTCTTATTAGCTCATTACTCTTTTCTATATAATAAAACTAGTCATACCGCGGTCTTATAAAAATTTTCCTTTAACTGTAAAGGCATATTGCATTCACATAAAACTTAGGATGCATTTCTCCACTACATCTATCCTACTCAAACTCTATGGTTGATATCTATTTTTACCCCACCGTTACTTTACAGAATGGATCATAGATGTTGAAACAACACTGACCTATTGAGCCTAAAAATTCAAGATTCTAAAATATGTCTCCATAATTCCATTTTATCATTAATTGTAACATCCCAAAATAGCATTTCCTTAAGATAATAAGGAAAATCTATCAACATATTGGAGCATAAGTCGACTGTTAAGATCAGTTGACTGATTTGCACATCAGTCGACTGATACTTGGACAGACAACAAACTTGCCAAGTGTTGAGACACGTGTCAACTGAGGAACTAACCATACATACACATATAGATATGTACAGAAACTTAGAGAAACGTTATGTATGTCTTTGCGACATTCCTTTTTATCCCCTCATGTGATTATGTAGAGAGAGGGAGAGAGAAACCATGAGAAAGTACAATCATTGACTCAAAAATCTGTCATTTTGAGTGATAATTAGCTTCTATAAGTTTGAATTATCAATGTATTTACTATCAAATCCCTATCCTTGAAAAAGTTATGCCTATGTCCCTTTGGAAATCTCGATATAATCTCGTGTATAAAACTTGAAGATGAATGATTAGTCATTTTTGGGGTAGCATACGCTTTGTTGGAAAAAAAAACTCCCAAGTTTCAACAAGCTTGGTGAAAGATGACCTTGCATGTGCATGAAAGAAAGCTTTTAGGATGAAATAAAATGAGAAATTCATTTTTAAGCCTTAAAAGTTGGATTTCGGTCTTGTAACAAGGAGAATCAATCGACTAATTAGTCGAATGATTTAGACGGGAAATTGAGAAAATTGTTTGCATGTAATCTTAATTTGGCTCTAGAATTTTGAAGAAATTGGAGGTGGTACAATACTAGCCTTGGAAGAGTGTTTAGTGGCCTCGAGAAAATTTTGAGTAAAAAAAGTTGGTGACAAAATCTAAAAAATTGCAATGATTAGAGAACAAGGTGAAGTATGTGGTGAGACTAGTGTGGCATAATGATGAAAATCACCTCTTTAGTGACTTGTGAAGTGGGAATCTAAGGTAACGCCTCCACTTTCCCTAGAAAATTAATATTTTTGGGCCAATCAGTGGACTATTGGCTCACATCAGTTGACTGATTTTAATGATAGTTCTAAGAATGGTTTTCATGTGTGTGGTTTCCAATCCTAAACTTATTTTTGTGAGAAAAAGTAGAATAAGGACAAGCGTACTTTGAGACCAGCCCTGCATGTTAGTTGTTTAACCCTTGCATGATACACGAGATCGTAAAAAGAAGGTAAGCGTTCAAGATAATTTGTAAAAGACTTACGAAAATTCTAAATACCGGGAAATCAATCAACTAATATAGGTAATCAGTCGACTAATTTACCTTGATAGAACTGAAATGTGCCTTGCATGCGATGAATTGCAAAGTGGAACCCCTTGTTGCTTTTGACGAAGTGAAAAATAAATGATGATGAGGATTTGGTGACCTTTTATGGAAGTTAAGAAACGTTTAGAAAGTTTCTTGGCAGTGGCGAAGGCATGGTTAGGCTATTCCCTTAGTAAATTTAGCGCACTTTAAGATTTCCAGTAATTTAGAATAATTTTGATGAAAGTAAAATGTTGAGACATGTAATGACGAAAGTTGACATTATGAATATATAAAGTATGATGAATATGTCAAGACAAATAAAAAGAATAGGGATGTTATTTCATGGTATGCAGACGATATACCCTTTGAGGTTTAAATTAAAGTGGTCTAAGTCCATAATGTTGTTAATTAATGCTAATAAACTACTCACGAACAAGAAAGGGAGTATTAATGAGAAGTGACCCTCTTTGACATGTGACACTATTTAAGTTGACAAACATGGCTAAATATATAAACCTTAGTAAGGGCAAATTTGATGAATGCTGACAATTGACCTTTACAAACGAGTAGGAACATGAGAAAACTATGGGATGTACTTAATCCCCAGTAACTGAGTAAAGAAATGCAGCAAATTTAGAGATAGAGCTAAGTAATGACGACCTAATTTGAAGATTGAGTGAAGTAATGATGACCTAATTTGATGACAGATAATGAGACAAATATCACAGGAGAATAATTACTTATGGAGACTTGGATGACAACCCTTCTAAATAGATGCTGACTTGTCAACATGAACGAAGAAATTTGGCAAAACAGACCTAACTCTTAATGATAACAAATGGAGCTTCAGCGATGATCCTATAACGTTAACTAAATCTAATAATCCAATCTACGAAAAAATATGAAACGGTATGGAATTGGAAGTGACAGGGAGCCAAATGAAAATGGTGGTTATACTAGAGTAATGACTTATCTGACATATGACACGGGAGCCCAACAAGACCCAGGAAAGAATATTACTAGACAACGAGACCCACTTTGACATATGGACTGACGTATCCTAACATAACCCCAGAGACTAAGAGATGTGAACATGGCAAACCTGTGGTGTATCAGTTGTGATGACGATAGTGAGGAAGCTTAGCAAGGTATGGAACCAAATTTATATCATTTTACATTGCATTGCACATGTACGGATACATTAAAACCCTAGCGAATAAGTTAATTAGTAATATATGGTGAATCAAAATAAGATGATCAATTGGCATAAATAATAACGTATTGTGAAATATGCAAAACAAAAAATCTAGTGAAATATTTAAAATACACACAGGCGTGGCATACAAAAAAATTAAGAATATGGCATAAATATCTTCGAGGATGTATTGTGTAAGAATGCGAGTTGGGGAAACATGAGTGGTCATTTTGCAAATATGGCACTTTTTGAAAGTACGGGCCACGTGGGCCACATTGTGAGAATTTAAAATCTTTGTTACATTCGACACAATACCATTTAAGTCTCTTTAGAGACTTCGGATGTGAATAGCACCCCTTTCAAGAATCTTTATCCATAAGGTTTCGGGGTACGTTTTCCATGTTGTCATTAAGTATTTTCTCTAACACGTCATTCAGGGCCCAACACGTCTAAGCGCGATAATTATATAGATCTAATGTGGCGATGTAAGATGCGATTACTATGTAATTGTGGCTTTATGACCCGCGATGCAATAAAATGATAAGTGATGCGATGTAACAAGTATGATATGCATAATACCATAAGCTATGGTAAAACATATGAAGAAAATAGTTTTATGTTCAAAAAGGATGTTCTTCCTTAAATTGTGCTAAGATATGTTGTCTTATTGTGAGTTTTATTTTGAATCAATAAGCGTGATACCTTTACCCAGAAAATATCCTAACTGTCTGCTATATTTCCTATTTGGAAACCTAGTAGATAAGGAAAACTGGTGCCCAACTCGCCATCGTTGCACATAAATGGAAGAGTGGTAGAATTAGCTAAGAATAGGAGTTGGAAGATTTGCAAAGGTGCTAGGCCTTCTCGGCTATTGTTGTTTTTATTTTCTTCTAGTATTTCAATAGTTGTAAATTAAGCTATAGGGCTTCAAAACTTGTAATATGTTTTCCTAAAACTCTTTTTATGTAATTATAATCAGTTAAATTTTCTACTTTAATAAGATGTTATCTACATATAGACTCACGTGTTGGGTCATTCGGAATTCGGAGCGTGATAGGATGATATTATATCTACTCAAGTTACGTAAACCTTAGTTGGACTTGGGTATTGAGTCCATCTAGGATGAGTCGTGGTTAGAAGATGAGTGGAATAGGTAACCACAATGAGTGAAGTAGGATTGGAATAGATCATAATGAGATGTGTCAGCTTTGGAGACATTTGCATTAAAAGAAAGAATGAAAATTTTTCATAAAGGTTGGAAATTTTTAGCATAATAATTTGGTGAAAATGGATTTTAAGATAAGAGACTAAGCATAAGATGAGTGAAATTTGAGAAGTGGCAAGAAGTGTAAGTGTGGTTGAATTTGGCAAGTGGTATATAGCTATGGTAATTGTGCGATGATGGATTCAAAAGACAAGGTAGCATATATTTTATTTTGAACTCTGGCGTATAGTTTGTTTTGATGAAGGACGTGATTAGTTGGAGATGATAACAGCTTACTAGACTGATAGTAGAGGGTTTCTTGGGTAAATTTACTCTACTATGGGACTGGGACAGTTGATTGAGTTTCTAGCCATATTTAGAATCTGATATATGGCGAGACGTGGTGATAGATGAATGCATATGATTACAACATGCAAAAACTAGTGCCTAGTTGCCATAGAAAGGAACTAGCACACAAGAAAGATGATAACGAGCAAATAAAATTAAGAAAATCAATTTGATAGGCAAACATGAGAATACAATGCATAAGCATTCATATGTAGCGTTAAGTGTAGTTATGCATGAAATCTTTTTATGAAGTAGTTTAACAAGAATATAGAAGACGGTGAATAGAGAACCTTAGTGCCGATTGTGACTGACTGCAAAATCTTGCTGACTTAGCTAAACTAATGATTGACTTTAATAGCGAACCAACCTCAAAGGTAGTAAAGCCTATAGACTATGAAAATGAAAGTAATTTTAAAGAAATGAATGAGCCGCAAATGAATGTCATGGACTATGATGATGACGATCCCTCATAAGAGGACCCTGACGAATTTGAAGAAGAATTTGAACAAGATGTTGAACTCAAAATCAATCCTAGTTACGAGGGGAAACCGGAAAATTAGCCTGAAAATGAGGAGGATATTGAAGATAATGAGCCTATACCTACGATCCCTTTACAAGAACCGACGTCACAAGATGCATATGAGACTTGGGTGTATAACCGCAATCAGATGAATCGGACCCGTGAATTAGACAATATGGCATATTGCTCAACGGGACGAGAAAATGAATACGATGCAAAAAGCTAAGAAATGCACCAAGTTCGGATGCGTTTTGCTGTAATGTTTCATCCTATCATTCATATGGATATGGATTTGACTAGTGCATCCCGATGGATTAATATAATGGAGACTGCATTTAGAGATGCCAGAGTACGTAACAAATTAAATCAATTAGAGTTTGCAATGTGCTTCCTAAGAGGTGAAGAAGAAGCATGGTGACACGATATAATGACCTTCCTTTACGATATCGGCTGGGAGAAAGTGCACGACTGGGAAGATTTAAAAAATTTTTTGAGCGACGATTTTGTAACCAGGTTGTTAACGAAGAAAGATGGAAGCACTTTCGCAACTTGCACTAAAATGATCAAATAGTCCTCAAGTACTATCGTGAGTTTGCAAACCTGTACAGATACGTATCAGAGTTTGTACAAACACTGAGATAGAAGATGGACCAATTTTATAAGGGACTGAGATTTCCAATCCAGAACCTAGTTGCTCCCCTATAGCCTTACAACTATGAGTCAATGGCAAATCTGGCGAGAGAAGTAGGGCGGATGCTTCTGTGAGGTATTCTTTTTCCAAGATCTTATTTAAATGTGATAGATGCTTAGTTAATAAATTATAGACTCGATTTTGTGACCAATAAATAGATAATACGAAACACCCCCACATTGTAATATACTAAAGCCCCATGACACTTTGAATATAGTGCGGTGAGAAGATTTAGACCTGTGATGGTGGTTAGAGAAAAATGCATAAAGAAAGGTGGATGTGTAATTTGTGGTGGCTCAATTTATGCCATGGTTGATGAGACATGATGAGATATAAGATCAAGAAGGAGACTTTAGATTATGACCCTGCAACCCAAACTAAGAAAGGCCCTAAACTTCGAGGACGAAGTTCCAATTATGTATGGAGAAATGTAACATCCCAAAATGACCTTTCCTTTAGATAATAAGGAAAATCTATCGATGTATTGTAATATAAGTTGACTGTTAAGATCAATCGACTGATTTGCATATCAGTCGATTGATACCTAGACATACATCAAATTTGCCAAGTATTGAGGCACGCGTTAACTGAGGAACTAACCACACATACACGTACAGATTCATACAAAAACTTAGAGAAACACTTTGTATGTCTTCTCAACATTCCCTCTTATCCTCTCATGTGATTATGTAAAGAGATAGAAAAAGGGAAACCATAAGAAAGTACTATTATTGACTAAAAAATATGTCATTTTAAGTGATAATTAGCTTCTATAAGTTTGAATTATCAATGTATTTACTATCAAATCACCATCCTTGAAAAGGTTGTGCCTCTGTCCCTTCAGAAATCTCGAGTCAGGCTCGTGTATAAAGCTTGAAGATGAAGGAATAGTGATTTCGGGATAGTATACACTTTTTTGAAGCAAAGTTTTGGAGAAAACTCTCAAGTTTCAACAAGCTTAGTGAATGATAACCTTGTATGTGCATAAAAGAAAGTTTTAAGGATGAAATAAAGGTGAGATGTTATTTTTAAGCCTTAAAAGTTGGATTTTAGTCCTAAAACAAAGGAAATCAGTCAACAGATACCCCTTATCAGTTAACTAATTTAGACGGAAAATTGAGAAAATTGTTCGCATATGCCTAAATTTTGGCTTTAATCTTAATTTGGCCCCAGAATTTTGAAGAAGTACTCAAGGTGGTACAATACGAGCCCAGGAAAAATGTTTAGTGGCCTCGAAAAAGTTTTATGAAAAAGAAGTTGGCGACAAAACCTCGAAAACCACGATATTTGGAGAACAAGGCAAAGTATGCAGCGAGACTAGAATTGCATGATGATGAAAATCACCTCTTTGGTAACTTGTGAAGTAGGAATCTAAGGTAACACCTCTACTTTCCCTTGAAAACTAGTTTTTTTGCTGTGATAGAGCCAATTCGTCGACTATTGGCTCACATCAATCGACTGATTTTGACGAGCAGTTTTAAGAATGGTTTGCATGTGTATGGATTATAACCCTAAACTTAGTTTGGTGAGAAAAAGTGGAAGAAGGACAAGCGTACTTTGAGACTAGCCCTGCATGTTAGTTGTTTAACCCTTGTACGATACACGTGATTGCAAACAGAAGGTAAGCATGCGAGATTACTTGTGAAAAACTTAAGAAAAGTATGAACACAGGACAATCAGTCGACTGTTATGGGTAATCAGTAAATTGATTCACCTTGACAAAACTGAAATATGACTTGTATGCAAATGAATTGCATAGTGGAACCCCCTGCTGCTTTTGACGAAGTGAAAAATAAGTGATGATAAGACTTTGGTGACCTTTCATGGAAGTTAAGAAACGTTTAGAAAGTTTCTTGGCAGTGGCGAAGGCATGGTTAGGCTATTCCCTTAGTAAATTTAGCGCACTTTAAGATTTCCAGTAATTTAGAATAATTTTGATGAAAGTAAAATGTTGAGACATGTAATGACGAAAGTTGACATTATGAATATATAAAGTATGATGAATATGTCAAGACAAATAAAAAGAATAGGGATGTTATTTCATGGTATGCAGACGATATACCCTTTGAGGTTTAAATTAAAGTGGTCTAAGTCCATAATGTTGTTAATTAATGCTAATAAACTACTAATAGACAAGAAAGGGAGTGTTAATAAGAAGTGACCCTCTTTGATCTGCGACACTATTTAAGTTGATAAATATGACTAATTATATGAGTCTTAGTAAGGGCAAATTTGATGAAATACTGATAGATGATCTTTACAAATGAGTTGGAACATGAGAAAACCATGGGATGTACTTAATTCCCAATAACTGAGCAAAGAAATATGGTGATTTCAGAGATAGAGTTAAGTAATGATGACCTAATTTGATGACAGACAGTGAGACAAATATCACATGAGAATAATTATGTGCGAAGACTCGGATAACGACCCTTCTGAATAGATGTTGCCATGTCAACGTGAATGAAGAAGCCCGGCAAAATAGGTGCCCAACTCGCCATCATCGCATAGAAATGAAAGAATGTTGGAAGTAGCTAAGAATATGAGTTAGAAGATTTACAAAGGTGCTAACATGAACAGTCAAAACCTTATCGGCCACTGTTGTTTTTTTTTTCTTCTAGTATTTCAGTAGCTGTAAACTAAGCTATAGGGCTTTAGAACTGTAACATGTTTTCCTAAAACTCTTTTTATGTAATTATAATCAGTTAAGTTTTCTACTTTAATAAGATGTTATCTACATATAGACTCACGTGTTGGGTCATTCGGAATTCGGAGCGTGATAGGATGATATTATATCTACTCAAGTTACGTAAACCTTAGTTGGACTTGGGTATTGAGTCCATCTAGGATGAGTCGTGGTTAGAAGATGAGTGGAATAGGTAACCACAATGAGTGAAGTAGGATTGGAATAGATCATAATGAGATGTGTCAGCTTTGGAGACATTTGCATTAAAAAGAAGAATGAAAATTTTTCATAAAGGTTGGAAATTTTTAGCATAATAATTTGGTGAAAATGGATTTTAAGATAAGAGACTAAGCATAAGATGAGTGAAATTTGAGAAGTGGCAAGAAGTGTAAGTGTGGTTGAATTTGGCAAGTGGTATATAGCTATGGTAATTGTGCGATGATGGATTCAAAAGACAAGGTAGCATATATTTTATTTTGAACTCTGGCGTATAGTTTGTTTTGATGAAGGACGTGATTAGTTGGAGATGATAACAGCTTACTAGACTGATAGTAGAGGGTTTCTTGGGTAAATTTACTCTACTATGGGACTGGGACAGTTGATTGAGTTTCTAACTACATTTAGAATCTGATATATGGCGAGACGTGGTGATAGATGAATGCATATGATTACAACATGCAAAAACTAGTGCCTAGTTGCCATAGAAAGGAACTAGCACACAAGAAAGATGATAACGAGCAAATAAAATTAAGAAAATCAATTTGATAGGCAAACATGAGAATACAATGCATAAGCATTCATATGTAGCGTTAAGTGTAGTTATGCATGAAATCTTTTTATGAAGTAGTTTAACAAGAATATAGAAGACGGTGAATAGAGAACCTTAGTGCCGATTGTGACTGACTGCAAAATCTTGCTGACTTAGCTAAACTAATGATTGACTTTAATAGCGAACCAACCTCAAAGGTAGTAAAGCCTATAGACTATGAAAATGAAAGTAATTTTAAAGAAATGAATGAGCCGCAAATGAATGTCATGGACTATGATGATGACGATCCCTCATAAGAGGACCCTGACGAATTTGAAGAAGAATTTGAACAAGACGTTGAACTTGAAAACAATCCTAGTTACGAGGGGAAACCGGAAAATTAGCCTGAAAATGAGGAGGATATTGAAGATAATGAGCCTATACCTACGATCCCTTTACAAGAACCGACGTCACAAGATGCATATGAGACTTGGGTGTATAACCGCAATCAGATGAATCGGACCCGTGAATTAGACAATATGGCATATTGCTCAACGGGACGAGAAAATGAATACGATGCAAAAAGCTAAGAAATGCACCAAGTTCGGATGCGTTTTGCTGTAATGTTTCATCCTATCATTCATATGGATATGGATTTGACTAGTGCATCCCGATGGATTAATATAATGGAGACTGCATTTAGAGATGCCAGAGTACGTAACAAATTAAATCAATTAGAGTTTGCAATGTGCTTCCTAAGAGGTGAAGAAGAAGCATGGTGACACGATATAATGACCTTCCTTTACGATATCGGCTGGGAGAAAGTGCACGACTGGGAAGATTTAAAAAATTTTTTGAGCGACGATTTTGTAACCAGGTTGTTAACGAAGAAAGATGGAAGCACTTTCGCAACTTGCACTAAAATGATCAAATAGTCCTCAAGTACTATCGTGAGTTTGCAAACCTGTACAGATACGTATCAGAGTTTGTACAAACACTGAGATAGAAGATGGACCAATTTTATAAGGGACTGAGATTTCCAATCCAGAACCTAGTTGCTCCCCTATAGCCTTACAACTATGAGTCAATGGCAAATCTGGCGAGAGAAGTAGGGCGGATGCTTCTGTGAGGTATTCTTTTTCCAAGATCTTATTTAAATGTGATAGATGCTTAGTTAATAAATTATAGACTCGATTTTGTGACCAATAAATAGATAATACGAAACACCCCCACATTGTAATATACTAAAGCCCCATGACACTTTGAATATAGTGCGGTGAGAAGATTTAGACCTGTGATGGTGGTTAGAGAAAAATGCATAAAGAAAGGTGGATGTGTAATTTGTGGTGGCTCAATTTATGCCATGGTTGATGAGACATGATGAGATATAAGATCAAGAAGGAGACTTTAGATTATGACCCTGCAACCCAAACTAAGAAAGGCCCTAAACTTCGAGGACGAAGTTCCAATTATGTATGGAGAAATGTAACATCCCAAAATGACCTTTCCTTTAGATAATAAGGAAAATCTATCGATGTATTGTAATATAAGTTGACTGTTAAGATCAATCGACTGATTTGCATATCAGTCGATTGATACCTAGACATACATCAAATTTGCCAAGTATTGAGGCACGCGTTAACTGAGGAACTAACCACACATACACGTACAGATTCATACAAAAACTTAGAGAAACACTTTGTATGTCTTCTCAACATTCCCTCTTATCCTCTCATGTGATTATGTAAAGAGATAGAAAAAGGGAAACCATAAGAAAGTACTATTATTGACTAAAAAATATGTCATTTTAAGTGATAATTAGCTTCTATAAGTTTGTTTTATCAATGTATTTACTATCAAATCACCATCCTTGAAAAGGTTGTGCCTCTGTCCCTTCAGAAATCTCGAGTCAGGCTCGTGTATAAAGCTTGAAGATGAAGGAATAGTGATTTCGGGATAGTATACACTTTTTTGAAGCAAAGTTTTGGAGAAAACTCTCAAGTTTCAACAAGCTTAGTGAATGATAACCTTGTATGTGCATAAAAGAAAGTTTTAAGGATGAAATAAAGGTGAGATGTTATTTTTAAGCCTTAAAAGTTGGATTTTAGTCCTAAAACAAAGGAAATCAGTCAACAGATACCCCTTATCAGTTAACTAATTTAGACGGAAAATTGAGAAAATTGTTCGCATATGCCTAAATTTTGGCTTTAATCTTAATTTGGCCCCAGAATTTTGAAGAAGTACTCAAGGTGGTACAATACGAGCCCAGGAAAAATGTTTAGTGGCCTCGAAAAAGTTTTATGAAAAAGAAGTTGGCGACAAAACCTCGAAAACCACGATATTTGGAGAACAAGGCAAAGTATGCAGCGAGACTAGAATTGCATGATGATGAAAATCACCTCTTTGGTAACTTGTGAAGTAGGAATCTAAGGTAACACCTCTACTTTCCCTTGAAAACTAGTTTTTTTGCTGTGATAGAGCCAATTCGTCGACTATTGGCTCACATCAATCGACTGATTTTGACGAGCAGTTTTAAGAATGGTTTGCATGTGTATGGATTATAACCCTAAACTTAGTTTGGTGAGAAAAAGTGGAAGAAGGACAAGCGTACTTTGAGACTAGCCCTGCATGTTAGTTGTTTAACCCTTATACGATACACGTGATTGCAAACAGAAGGTAAGCATGCGAGATTACTTGTGAAAAACTTAAGAAAAGTATGAACACAGGACAATCAGTCGACTGTTATGGGTAATCAGTAAATTGATTCACCTTGACAAAACTGAAATATGACTTGTATGCAAATGAATTGCATAGTGGAACCCCCTGCTGCTTTTGACGAAGTGAAAAATAAGTGATGATAAGACTTTGGTGACCTTTCATGGAAGTTAAGAAACGTTTAGAAAGTTTCTTGGCAGTGGCGAAGGCATGGTTAGGCTATTCCCTTAGTAAATTTAGCGCACTTTAAGATTTCCAGTAATTTAGAATAATTTTGATGAAAGTAAAATGTTGAGACATGTAATGACGAAAGTTGACATTATGAATATATAAAGTATGATGAATATGTCAAGACAAATAAAAAGAATAGGGATGTTATTTCATGGTATGCAGACGATATACCCTTTGAGGTTTAAATTAAAGTGGTCTAAGTCCATAATGTTGTTAATTAATGCTAATAAACTACTAATAGACAAGAAAGGGAGTGTTAATAAGAAGTGACCCTCTTTGATCTGCGACACTATTTAAGTTGATAAATATGACTAATTATATGAGTCTTAGTAAGGGCAAATTTGATGAAATACTGATAGATGATCTTTACAAATGAGTTGGAACATGAGAAAACCATGGGATGTACTTAATTCCCAATAACTGAGCAAAGAAATATGGTGATTTCAGAGATAGAGTTAAGTAATGATGACCTAATTTGATGACAGACAGTGAGACAAATATCACATGAGAATAATTATGTGCGAAGACTCGGATAACGACCCTTCTGAATAGATGTTGCCATGTCAACGTGAATGAAGAAGCCCGGCAAAATAGGTGCCCAACTCGCCATCATCGCATAGAAATGAAAGAATGTTGGAAGTAGCTAAGAATATGAGTTAGAAGATTTACAAAGGTGCTAACATGAACAGTCAAAACCTTATCGGCCACTGTTGTTTTTTTTTTCTTCTAGTATTTCAGTAGCTGTAAACTAAGCTATAGGGCTTTAGAACTGTAACATGTTTTCCTAAAACTCTTTTTATGTAATTATAATCAGTTAAATTTTCTTCTTTAATAAGATGTTGTCTAAATATAAACATGCATGCTGGGTTGTTCGAAATCTTAAGCGTGACATTAATGCCTACCCTAGTCTCGTTAATCAAAACTATATCACCGGCAAAGAATATGCACCACGATCTTTGGTTTGAATGTGTTTTGTCATATTGTCTCTTACTATTGTAAACAAAAAAGGGCTTAGTTCTGAGCCATAATGCAATGCTATTGTAATGGAAAAGTTAGATGATAAGACACCATATGTTTTGACATTGGCAACTGCACCCACATAGATATCCTTGATAATATTTATATATTTAAGAGAAACCAATTTCTTTGTCAAAACCCATTAAAGTACCTCTCTGGAAATTCTATCATATGCCTTATCCAAATCAATAAAAAACATATGTAGGTCTTTCTTCCTGGATCTATATCTTTCTATTAATTGTCGCATTAAATAAATTGCTTTTGTAGTAAATAAATAGTTTATATTACTAGAGGTTTAATAAATTTTTATCATAATAGGATTTAAAACATTTATATAAAAATGCAACTATATAATAGAAAGTGAGGAGGGAAAAAAATGGTAGGAGACCACCACCAAGAATCGAACATCTTACCTAAGATTTGTTCAAGCAACCAGGCTCCAACTTGGACACATGTGTGTTACTTTGGCGCTACTAAATATATATACATAAATATTACTATATAAATTGTGCATACCTAATATTTTATTTTTACTTAATTCTTGTCTCCAACTAAGGGTCTATCTAAATCTGTCTATGTCTGTTCGAAGACATAATCCCTCTCTTCTGAGGGCACGACCTTGATGCTAGACATTACAATCGACTCAAATTTGAGTTCCCATCTCCTCTCACCATGTTAACATACTCAAAAAATTCGCAACTCAGACTCTTCATCCAATAACTCCCTATAACAGTCAACTACCTCCCTACATGCTATTTCAACCTTAAATGATGCATTACTTAGAGTCTTAATAAGACAATCTCCTCAAAAGCATTACTCTCATCCCTAGGTTGCCAGCTAAGGTCAATTATATTCATCTCAGTTTTCATTTTACCAAAGGATACTTCATTATTCCATTTCTATAATTCATTACTACATTGGATATAGCTAAAAATGACCAACCTAAAATAATGAAGATTTATTTTGCTGGGTTGGGAACTACCTGAGCATCTAGCATCACAAAGACCACTCAAAAATAAAAAATTTCTACCTGGACTAGCACATCGTCTATGATTTCCCCAAGTATTTCCAAGGAATGATTGGCCTTTTGTAAGACAAATCAAGTTGGCTTGAGTTCCCCCAACCCAAACTATTGGTAAATAGTACATGAGAGTAGATTCACACGAGGGTCCAAGTCTAACAAAGCTCGGCCGATCGTACACTCCCTAATTACTTTGGGAATTGAAGGGCATCCTAAATCTTTACACTAAATCGATATGTATGTATTGATAACAACAACATTCACTTGCTCAGTAATGAAAGCTTGTTCCTTGATGTTCAAGTTTCGCTTAACTGTACATAAATATTTTAAATAGTTAGCATCAAACGGAATTTGCTTAATGGCGTATAATAATAGCATATTAAATTAACTTATTGCAGGATTTCGAATACCTAATTATTAATAATACTTTTATTTGGCTGAGGCAACCTTTGTGGAAAAGGTGGCCTAGGTTTATAATTTTCCAGCTCTACTTTCCTCTCACTCTTTCCCCCCACAACTTTCTTGCTCTCCTCTTCATACATAGGCCCTTTATATGATTTATCTTCAGACGTTGCAGTCAAGGGATTTATAGAATTATTTTGAGATTGAATAGAAATTAAATTTGCATGTCGTAGATTTTCAAAAGTTGGGGACCTCTGGTTCTTTATATAAGGAGTTCGATCAGGTTCATTTGACGAAATTCACTAGACCATTTTATTCATTTTCTTCTCTATTAGGAGTGTTCGGCTACTCCTCAACACTATTTCATTAATATAGTCATGCAGAATTGATTCCAAAGAACTGATATCCGCAAGATGCACCTGTTTGACTTATGGCTCATGTCGACCGAGCAACCTACCTCCCTCGAATTTACCTAGAACTTTAATAAGTTGATTTATGTCTTTAGACATTCCGAGCACATTTTTCTATTTTTAATCCACTCTTGGATTGTTGACTCGAAGTGGTTGCTTGTTTTTACGCTAATGAGGGGCTACGTAGGTACTTGATGTTGACAATTATTTTTTCCTAAACTGGTAGCGTTGAGGCAGTGGTATTTCATTCTTCCCATTTTGGCCTTAGTGTCCTTTCCACCCCGAATTGGAAGATTGTAGGAAAGGATTTCCTTACCCCAGATTTTAATATTGATTTTGTGTGGATACTACGTAGCTTGGAACTAAGTGTAATATATATCCTTTATAAGTGCTTCATGGTAAAAATCCCCAATCTTATACCCTTTACCTTGGCAAAAACTACATACGATAGGTAAGGAC
>MKEJ01083213.1:0-10644 GCA_001753735.1 Embelia ribes | reverse complement strand
GGGTTTCGAAAGACTTGCATGGATCAAGACCCAACCATTTTCCGAAAACATAATTTACTACCGACGGCATATGTAAAAATTTTATTCAAACTAATAAATTACTATCTAGTAGTTGTTAATCCCTAATTTGTATGTGATATCAAAAACTATCTCATAACATCATTATCAAACTAGAGTAAGTCTAAAAAAAACTAGCTACTCATGATGATGAAAAAAAAAAACACAAATAACAAAATTAAGTATTGAAGATTTAATCTTTAAACTAGAAGATGGCAAAATATAAGCTAAAAGTATTAAATAAGTCTGACAAAAATAAAAATCTACCTTAAGCTTAGAAAAAAGTTGCAATCTTTCAAGTAAAAACTAACTAATAAAGCATGCAAATTTTAGAAATTAAGAAAAAGTATAGAAATACTCACAAAGTATGAACAAGATGAAATAGAAAAGGGAGGATTCCCCCCTTAGCTTCCACAATTTGAATTTCAAATAAAAACTAAACTATCCTACTCCTAAAATTTAGAAACTAAAAATAGAGATTGAGAAAAAGAGTGTTTTTATTGGATGTTTTTATTGATAGAATAAATGTCCTTAATGTGTTACAAGAGCTCCATTTTATAGTGAAAATTTGAGAAAAAACAAATGACAATAATTCAACTAACAATTATAAAACCTTTTATTACAATAAAACATTACTAAACAAATATAAATCAGATCTTAGATCTCAACAACTACCGTCCAAAATCGAATTTTTCACATTGCTTACATGCTTCTAAAATCTCATTTGAATGCCGTACGAATGGTATGTAGGAGCTGTTCGAATGGTAGTAATGAGCTGTTCGAATGGTAGTAATGAGCCGTTGGAACGGTAAGTCATGGAATTTCATTTCTTCAGCTCTTTCATGCCTTAGCCAAAATTTCACACTTCTTCAATTCAAGCTCTTCTATTCTTCACTTTTTCAACTCTTGATTTCTATTTTTAAGTACATTTGTCACATCTTTCCTCCACCTTGTTTCTTGGATTTATTTTTTGAATTATCAAGATATGTTTTCATCGCTGTTATGCTCAATTTAGCACCAATTCCCTACAAAACCAATAAGTTGAACAAGTAAAAGAATTCAAGACATATAAAGTAATAAATCATATAATGAAGTGTAAAATAATTCAAACTACATGCCAGAAATCACATTTTCTAAGACTAATCACGCCCTCCCCCCCGACTTAAATGTTGCTAGTCCCTAATAATACACTAAGCTAGAAAGGATTATTCAACGAAGCTCAATAAAATAGGAAAATAATAAATAAAATCGAAGGTAACCTAGAAACGAAAACAAGATTCTAACTCACTTATGTAGGAATCACGAGTGTATTTAACATATGCACCAAGACTTTAAATTCCTAGGTGTCCCTAGTGGACGAGTATAGTCTTGTGAGAGTTTACAATGATGATACCCACAAACGCCATAAGAGTTCCAACATTTGTCAATAAAACACAAGAAAATTAGTATTTAACAAAATGCAATATGATCTAACAAATTTAAACTGAAAGAATATTCTAATTCTCATGACCAAAGGTTTAAAGTGATCTAACTCACTACACTTGCGCCCAATTGTACAAATGTTCATAATAGAATAAATAACATTATCCAAATAAAAACAAAAAGATTGCGTATGAACTTTTTTAATTATCCATACTTAGGCTAAAAACCAAGTTTTTATTAGGGTGTTTTTAGCATTTAAACTTTCCACTTCCACAATATGAGTCGATTGTCAATGCGACGTCATTCGGACTCATCCTCCCTTATCTCTCCAAGTACACTCCGTACTAATTTCCAATGTCAAATATATTTATTATCATTATTTTCAACTATTTTCACCATTATATATATATTTTTTCTTTTTTTTTTTTTACCATCGTTGGGCTATTTCACCTCTTCAACTACTTATAACCTTTCGCTTAAATTTACGTTTCATAAGTGGATTTTTAGGTTTTAGTACCACTTTTATTAAAACACTTTAAAGGAAGCCATTTTCTTTCAAAGACCAGATTTCATATGCTTTCGAATTGTTTCAAAAGGAGAACGTTCTATTGTCTTTCTAAACCTATGTCCAACAGGGCACGAGTGTAAGAAGTTGAGTTTATGACAAACTAAAAGCCATGAAGACGAGAATGCATTTCTAGTTTTATTTCACAACTCAAAATCATTTTCTTTTTTTAAAAATTGTTGGACTCAAACACGCCATATGATATTATACTTTCTACCCTCTTACATCATTTTCTATTCTCCAATCCTATCATATCAATGAATAAACCATGTATGCTAAGATAAGGATAATGAGAATAATATTATAATGAAAAACATAATGTAAAAAGGGTCGAGAAGTCATATCAAATGCGAGCTGGTGTGTGTAAGATAAGATGCATTTTGAATATAAACCTGTTGAATCAAAACTATACACCAAATCATCAATAACTACACCATATTTCAATTTGAAAATTCAGTAATTTTAATAAAAGAAAAGAAAAATAAATTTATTTTTTATTTTTTATTTCATTATTTATTATTATTATTATTATTATTATTATTATTATTATTATTATTATTATTATTGTTATTATTATTATTATTATTATTATTTATTTTTAAAAATTGCCGAATTTTCAAAGAGAAATAGGTGTACCCTCCAACTTGAATCGAATATAATCCTCTATGTTCAAAATAATATGCAATTGGATATACAAAAATAAAATAAAATAAAAAATAAAAATAAAAATAAGAAAAATTAAATTGTGCATGAAAGAAAAAAATAAAGATAAAGAATAAGAAATAAATCCACAGTCAAAATATCGGCACTTTTTATAAAGAAAAGAAAAGAAAATAATAAAGAAAAATGATAGAAAAAAAAAACTGATATACAAAAGAGTCATGGGCATGTGTCTCAACCAAAACGAGATGGATCCCAAAAATCCATCAATCTAAGTGGTCGCTTGTCGTGACCCCTCTTATCACAAGTGTGTATCATATCCCTTCTATCAAGCTTGCTCAATTTTCCCATGACTCCCCCAACTTATGCATAAGTGTGCGTGTAGTCTCTTACAAAACTAGCTTCATAGTTCGAAAGTGCAATCTATCATGCCTAGCATACTCACCACACAATACCCTCAAACCAAAGTCTATAAATAATATCTCCCTCAACCTAGTCTTATCACGAATTGTTATCAATTTCTCATTAACTTCTTACTCATAGTTTTCAATGATATTGGAAGTGTCACATTTGGAACAATCCGGACTAACATTCCATTTGTCTGGTGTCTCCACATGAATAGGTTTAGAAGCAAGTACGCAAGGATTGATCAAACGGAATTCAGTAACATTCACAATAGACGGTGGAAAATTGGCTAAGGGAGGTCGAAAATCCTCTTGGATTTTTTCATTCAAATGGACATCATCACGTTCCAACAGAAAACCTTGAGTCTCAACACAATGGTCTACATCAACAATGTGTGGATTGGGTAAGTTTGGGGTCGGGGAGGAAATCACTAAAGGTTCCTCTATCTCAGGGCTCATCATCATTTCAGTTAATATTTTTACCCTCCTAGCTATGGTCTACAAATTGCAATTTATTTTCTCCAACCTATCCGCAAGTTGACCTCTCGTTTTAACAATTCGATCATCCTGAGCGTAACCCTCCCATAAGGATGAGTCCTCATAACTATCATAAGGTGATTCGTATAACTAATCACATGTACTTGTATGCATTGTGTCATCATAAAAATTATGTTGCCCATTTATGATTTTTGGAATAAAAACAGTTGGGCAACAATATAAATCGTGTCCAGAAACTCCACAATGCACACAATAAGTATCCTAACTATGTCTCGAAAATAATACCATACAAGCTCTATGAAAGGCCTAATAGACACGCATTGACGCATATGATCTACCATTTTTTGAAAATATGGACAATCATCTAACTCATGTCCTATAACACAACAAATTGTACAATGTCGATAAGCTACGGTACTAACATTTTGACAATCGAGAATAGAAATGAAGACCTTATCTAAGCATTTCTCAAATGATGAATATCGTAACAAACTATTTGCTATGCCTAGAAAAATTGCAGAATATTTAAATTCATATTCTGCATGGCACAAGAAACAAATAGTTGATGAATAAGCATTTTGCTGAGCTAAGAGGTTGACCTCGTTGATAACATTGTCCGAGAAAGGAGGACGATTGTATGCATAAAAACTCATCTTTTTTTTTAATATAGTTTTTTTTTCAAGAAAAGGAAAGACAAAAGAAAAAAATTAACTAAATCTCCTGAAAATCTATAAAATCGAGAAACATATATGTATCTCCTTAGAAGAGTCCCTGATAATGGCACTAAAAATTTGACCAAACCAAAAAGATGTTGAATTTAAAACCGCAAATATACGGTATCGATCATTATTTTACTGGTAAGTACTAGGTATCGAATCTCAAGGATTCCTACTGACTAGGAAAATTACCTAAATATTTCTATCAATTACAGAGTTATAAAAAAACCTAGTCAATTTAAAAATTAAAAAGATACATCGCCGTGAGTTAAGGTGTAACTATGTCTAAAATGCAATATAAACAGAAAATAAAAAGTGACTTACTCCTAGTTTTACTCTGATACATGAGTGTGCTATATCCTCCATTACATACTATTTTTTACTAAAATTTTACTAGTTTGAACTCCAAATTCATAAATTATAATTTTTTTTGTGGAAAACAATTATCAAGTTTATTAATGCGGCTAAACTACCACGAGAATGCCATCGAAGCATGTTCATAACTACGTATAAGGGTTTCAAAAGATTTGCATAGGTCAAGACCCCAACTATTTTCTGAAAATATAATTTACTACTGATGGCATATGTAAAAACATTATTCAAACTAATAAATTACTAGCTAGTAGTTGTTAATCCCTAATTAGTATGTAATGTCAAAAACTATCTCATAGTATCATTATCAAATTAGAACAAATCTAAAAGAAACTAGCTATTCATGATGATGAAAAAAAAAAGAAAGCACAAATAACAAAATTTAGCATGGAAGATTTAATCTTTAAACTAGAATATGGCAAAATATAAGCTAAAAGTATTAAATAAGTATGGAAAAAATAAAGATCTACCTTAAGCTTAGAAAAAAAGTTGCAATCTTTGAAGTAAAAACTAACTAATAAAGCATTCAAAATTTAGAAACTAAGAAAAAGTATAGAAATATTCACAAAGTAAGAACAAGATGAAATGGAAAGGAGAGGATTCTCTCCTTAGCTTCTACAATTTGAACTTGAAAATAAAAACTAAACTACCCTACTCATAAAATTTAGAAACTAAAAATAGAGATTGAGAGAAAGAGAGTGTTTTTGTTGAATACTTTTATTGATTGAATGAATGTTTTGAATGTGATGCAAGAGCGCCATTTTATAGTAAAAAATTGAGAGAAAACAAATGACCATAATTCAACTAGCAACTATAAAACCATTTATTACAATAATATATTGCTAAACAAATATAAATAAGATCTTAGATCTCAACAACTACCATCCAAAATTGAAATTTTCACATTGCTCACATGCTTTTGAAATCTGCTTTGAATGTCGTTCGAACGCTATGCAGGAGCCGTTCGAACGGCTTCATTTCTTCGACTCTTTCATGCCTTAGCCAAATTTTCACACTTCTTCAATTCAAACTCTTTTATTCTTCACCTTTTCAACTCTTAATTTCTACTTTTAAGTACATTTGGCTCATCTTTCCTTCATCTTGTTTCTTGGATTTGTGTCTTGAATTATCGATATACGTTTTCATCGCTGTTAAGCTCGATTTAGCATCAATTTCTTACAAAACCAATAAGTTTAACAAGTAAAAGAATTTGAGACATATAAAGTAATAAATCATATAATAAAGTGTAAAATAATTCAAACTATATGCCAGAAATCATATTTTCTAGGACTAATCAACATGCTCACATTTTGATATCAGAGCAATATAAGTAATTGTAAAAAGAATATCACGTGATGTGTTTCTATCATTTAATATAACTTTCAGCTAATTACAGGGACCAAATATGTCATATATCAAAAAAGAAAGAACTATAAGTAACATAATGAAAACAATACGAACCAAATAAAAGTTTAGTTGAAACTACAGGGTTCATATCTGTGACCCCACAATTCTTTATTTGCTTAGGCGTTTTGGTGATTATGCCTCAACGGTATAGATGTCTGACACGTGTTCCTCCTCTGCTCTTGCTATTGAAGGATTAAATTTAACTATTCCTCTTTCACCTTTTTTTTGTCTCTTTTTCTACTTTTGTTCATCATATCAATAATTTTGTTTAATTTATTAGTTCACATTATTCTCCTATTAATTTCCGGCTTGGGAAATTATATCGCTTTATAAATCTCCCACTAATTTTTCTCACTGCCAAAAGTAGAAGGCTTTTGCTTTTACTGCCCGGCTATATTAGAAAGGTTCTTTGATTTATAGTTAACAACTTAATTAAAAATTAAATTGCATCAAATCAATTTGTATTAGATGATGTGCGGAAAAAAATTTAAAAATATATTTGAATACATCCACCTATAATAAAAATATATATCATTTAACTATTATGCTCTTTTATCTTCGTAATTTTTTCCCAGAGAAAAAAAAAAGCAATAAGAAAAACTACAAATCAATATTCTCTATCATTTTATTTAACACATAAAATATCCAAGTGTAGAAAGAGAATAAGAAGGAAAAACTCATTTCTTTAACAAGTTGTATCATATCACATATAGATTTTCGTCATTCTGATAAGCAAGGGTTCATGCATCCCACTTATTCTTCCTCATGCTCAAGGTACGTTTTCTAACTCTATATTTTTTTTTGAACATCATGAAGATCAAGATCGTTTAACTATGTATTTTGTGTGTGTTTAACATAGTTAAAAAATCATGTTATTTGATAATAACTAACGGTTATTTCACTTATTCCCCCTCTTTCGCTCACTTTATTATATTCGTCGGTTGTGGTGCATTATTAAAATATGTTAAGTTTAAATGGAGCTTTCAGACAAAGAATAAGGCAAGATAAGATAAGATAAATATAATGTTTATAGCTGGTGACAGGCTGCACTTACTGTCTTGTGATAAATTTTCTATATTAATAAATATTACGGGTCAATAGTCGTACTTTTGGGAATTAGTTTATACCAAATCATGGTAAGAGTGACATTTGGATGCGGTAAAACCTTAAAAACACATTTTATAACCAAATTAATTGGAATTAAAAATGACAACCTAGTAGGCACAACTTCCCTAGTATTTGTGAAAGTTTGTCCCTCCCTTTTATCATATTTTCTGAACAAATATAAGACGCTTTGTCAATGTTTTTAAACCAGATCTAGTGTGCGATAAGCTAAATGTATTTAAAGCATAATGGATGGAAAGTTACTTTAGGCATATCAAATGATGTTGACAACAATTTGCTTTTGTTGTCGCCTAAACAGTAACATAAATTTGAAGCGGACAATTATCCGTTGAAAAAGGAAATGAATTTTTAAATGGAATATCATTTTTTAATTTTACAAATAATTAAATCACCTTTAATTGAAAGGTTTAATTGCTAATACTATTATTCTAACAATTAGATGAACGAAAAAAATATATATTTGGTAGGTAGGATGCAAAACCTCGTTATTACCTTTTTAAGGAAAAGAAGGTAGTTTCATATTTGGTCTCTTGATTTGACAATTAAATAAGTTTTATAACATAATTTCTGAATTAGGAATAAAAAAATTTGGGGGTGCGAAGGGGGATGCTGAAAGGTGAAAAACAAAATTATGACGAGGCTAAAATAATAACAAGGGTTAAAAAACTAAGATAGAAGAAAATTAAGTGTAATTTCATTTATTTATTTATTTTCCTTAGTCATGTAGTTCCCCCTTGAGGGAATATATTTTCTAGAGTTGGGAAGTAGGCCAACTCACCTGGAAAAAAATTTGGGGTACCAATATGATTCCTCACTCATTTAAATTTAACCAATGGGAAGTCCTCTCAATACATAATTTTTTTTAAAAACAATTATTATAAGTTGGGAACAAATTACTACTAGTACTTTTGATATAAAAATACTTATAGCAATTTTTTTCTCAATTTATACTAATTTATTCTTAAAACCTAATAATTTTGTACAATTATTTTTTTTTTACAATTTTTGGTAAAATTTCTTATACTCCCTACATTTCATATTAGGCGTCATTTTAGAAAAAATTCTGTTCATATTGCATTGAATGTAGAAAACAAAGGTTGTCTTATTAATTTTTTTTTCAATTTTATCCCTATTAATTATTCAATACATTAAATTTTTTAGTATTTTAACAAAAAATAATATGGTAAACTATTTTTGATATCAACGAAACTATTTAATTATTTTTTTTAATCTTCATGATGCAGCCTTAAACGATACCGAAGGTGAACCCTCTTGCCACGTGTCATTCATCAATTGGAAGTTTCAAACACACAAAAATTAAATATCCCATTGGAATTTTTCGAGCCGCCATTTGGGTGCTATCTTGTTATTCCCTTTGTGTGGTTTCATTGGATTGCTTAAAAAACAGCTTGAAATTCAAGGATATTCCGATTGTGTCGTAACTACGGATTCTAGCAAGTAAATACAAACTACGGCGAAGTTATTATTTTCGACAGATACGTATGCACGCTTACATGTATATACACAAAAGTACGACGTTATTCTAACCAGCGAACCGTCACAACGATCTAACAGCACAGCTTGCTGGCAACAACATATTCATATGCCAGTACGGTAATATTTTGGCAATGGCCGGCAACATTAAAAACTATTTTCTCTCTCTTTTTCTTGATTGTCTTTTAAGGTTTATTTATATTCCTTTTGTACTATATGATCAAATAACTTATGATCAACGACCATCTTATCTCACTAAATAAGTGGCAATTAATAAAAATATATTCTAATATAATATTCCTAATAGAATTTATGCATTTATTCAATCAAGGAGAGGTAAATTTTGTTACTTCCCCTTCATCTCAAGTTATTAGTATGTTAGATTTTTCCATTAAAATCAATTTAATTACATTTAATGTCAGTTACTTATGTTTTTCTTTTGACAATAAATTGGGCAATTTCATTTTTTGCAGAGAACAGTGGAGAATGCAGAGAGGGAGATTGATACACTGGTTTCCAATTCTAGTTTTGGAATTGTGTTTTCTCAAAACAGAAGGGTTGTATGCTAACATCACTTATGTTCAAAGTGCTGTTGCAAAAGGAGCAGGTGATTATTTTTTGTTTCCGAAATTTCTTTTGATTAGTTACAAAATTTCACTATTTTCAGTTTTAGTAAATTTTGTTTAATTTTCGGATAGTTTGTTTGGATGGGAGTCCACCCGCATACCACTTCGATAAGGGATTCGGTGTTGGAATTAACAGTTGGTTGGTTCATATCGAGGTTAGTTTTTCTTCATGATCATTTTCATTTTTCCTTATTTTTTTTTTCATTTATTGATTAATTAGATATTGAGAAAATTATCAATATGGATCAGTAAAATACATATCTTTCTGCATATTCATGGGAAAGAAAAAGGATTACTGACTTTGGTCTTTTCATGAATGAGTAAAAATGCCATTTAAATAGCTTTAGCTTGTTAAGTACTAGTTAAGTGATTAATGGGACAAGGGTTTTAAAATCATCGGCAACCGTTACTTAACAACTGAAATCGATATGGATCAATTCAGCAGTAAAAATAAATTTCAAAATTTTATTGGCCCTCGCCACAGCTATATATATTGGCCGCTAAGGCATTATATAGGTCATAAAAAACGATACCTAACCCGGTTTCTGCAAAATGTTACACTTTGTTCATTATATTGAAATCGTAATACCACAAACGTTCACATTACAGAAACTGCACCAGCAAAAATGAACGTGACATCGTTTTCCCGTAATTATTCCTATGCTTAAGATTGGTTGCTAGACATGTAATTTGGATTAGTTTTTTGTATTTATTTTTATGGCATTTTTGCGTTTTCAGGGAGGCGGCTGGTGTAACAATGTAACGAGTTGCCTTGCCCGTAAAAAGACTAAACTGGGTTCCTCAAAATTGATGGTTAAACAACTTGCCTTTTCCGGGATTCTGAGTAACAACCAAGAGTATAATCCGGGTATATTTTTTTGTTTTCATAAAAACAAGATTAATCTGTTGTTGCTTTTAGTCATAATTTTAAGAAAATTGCCAGCTTATCGTCTTGTTTCGTAGTTAACTTTAATCCTATATTCAGATTTCTACAACTGGAACAGGGTTAAAATTGGCTACTGTGATGGCTCGTCATTTACAGGCGATGTCGAAGAAGTAAATCAAGTAAGTTTCTCACAAAATGAAAATAATTTGTGTTTTGGTATCTAAATTTTACATGGCTTGTAAATTTAGATATATATTCACATTTTTTCGTATCAGGCTACTAAACTTCACTACAGAGGCGCGAGAATTTTTGTTGCCGTTATCATGGATTTATTGGCCAGGGGAATGAAGAATGCTGAGAACGTATGTTCGGAACTTTTTCATTGAGTTAATTTGATTTTTTTTTTATTTTT
>MKEJ01083211.1:0-17385 GCA_001753735.1 Embelia ribes | reverse complement strand
TAAATAAATATATTTATAAATATAAATATTACATATATTATATGTATTATATAGATAATTGTATTTTAGATAATCTACTGTAGGAAGTAGTTGAATAGATAATCTGTAAAATATATATGATGGATTTCATGCTATAAAATAAATAATCTATTTAAATAAACTGGTATGGATGCTCTTGCGGACCTACAAATGTGTACAAATAAGTTACGGAGGAAAAAACGTTTTCTATACGATGCATTCACAATTATGATGAGAACTTTTTCCATCATGGACATAATATGCCATATCAGGCTCCTCATTGGCATATTAAAAGTAGAGATGCCTTTTTTTTTTAATGTAGGAAAATATATTTTTAAGTAATGGTTAAAATTATTATAGCATCTTTCGTTGTGATTGAAATAAATATACTTTTTTGTATTGAGAATGTTGAAAAATATTTGTCAGTAATATAAATTAAAAAAATATATATTTTTCTAAAAAAAATATTAAACTTTTTATTTTTATAAAAATATATTTTTGTGTATCCAAGGTATAAATAATTATATTTTGAATTGCTACAACAAATAAGTATGAAAGTATTCATAAGCATTGCATAGCAAACAAGGCGTATGTCAGCAGTGGTACACTCAAGTTTTCTATTCATATAACATTATACAAATAATAATATCATAAACATATAGGAATAAGACACTGTTGATTGGGACTTAAACATTATAGAAATACTAATATCATAAATAGATGGCAAAACGACAGTGTTGATTGGGACTTGAGAGAGCAGGTAAAAGATTTTGCTTCTTCAGGTGGATTTTGCGAACTTGGTGAAACAGTGGTAACAAAAAATAAAATAAAGTGGAAATTAATACTATAACCCCAAAAATCATTTTATAAGCATCTTTCAGGTCCATGGCTCCACGTAGTATAATTCTATTGTAGATAAAAAAATTAATTATTCAAAATTTTCTTCTTTAATGGTGCAAATTAAAATAGTGTAACCTGCATAAAAATTAAATAAAAAAATGTTTCTAAATTGGTCCTTAAATTTTTTTTTCTAATGATCTAGCTTAGAATTACAATCGTTGTAGTCCTCATGGATGGTCTTATTTTAAAAATTTTCGCAACCACATTGATAATTCAGTCTTAGCAATCAATTTATGCTTTTGAAACTCAAGCCCACCAGAGCTAATTGAGCAATTTCATCACTATCTTTTTATTATTCTTCTTGTTTTTCTTGTTTTAAATTAACAGATTGGGATCACAGGACCCTTAAACGATTATTCCAACAAAATATCACACAGACAAAAGGAATAATAATAACATTGTAAAAAATGACTCCAAAATTCACGAGTGAAAGTTAGTATTGCCATTCTTATTATATTTATATTATTTGTCTCATAGCGTGTCTTGTTCAATGGCCTTGTACCTGTAGGACAACTTTTATCTACTCCATTACTAAATTATTAATTTGCCTCTCTGTATATGTAAAGCTACAAGTCCTAGGTGGCTAGGTGTATGGGGGGTCAGGGGCTCAAAAAACGAGGTTTAGGTGAGCTCTGTTCTCTTCTCTTCTCTTTTCTTTATATTTTTCATTTCTCCCTTTATGCATTTTTTCACTAAGTCTGATTTTACCTCTCTCTGTCTCTCTCTCTCCCTCTGTGTCAAGGAGTGAAATGGGGAGCGTACAAAATTGTGCATGTTGTCATAGATATAGACACATAATTATTTCACTAGTCTTGCTGTTGATTTCAAGCCTAGGCAACGCTAGAGTTTTGGTTCAAGGTGAGTTTCTTTATTATCAAGGTCAGCTTAAATTTGAATTGTTTTTTAAATTTGGGAGAGTATTTCTTTTGGTTTACATTTCATTTTTTTAAAATTATTTCCCCTATTAGAAATGCACAATTTAGGAATCGCCCCCACCAATTTTTTAAAAATATTTGCTAAAAATTATTAAATAATTATATATATTATAATTATAATAATAAAATATAAAATATATTTTTCTTAATCTTTACCAATGGTAAAGATTTGCTAAAAAAATTATTTTGTTAATATAAAAATTGTAAATAGTAAAATTTTTTACTAACAAACATGCTGTAGCATTTCTGAAAAATTTTCAAGAAACTCAGAAAATATAACTGGAGGACATTTTTCTCCTTTGATAGTAATAAAAGGAGAGAAATACAATATTTAGAAACCCTGGTGTGAATGCTCTAAAGAGATTGATTACATTTAATTTATCTGATATTTATTGTTATTGTTCAACAGATAAACCAATTTCCAAGCTGAGTAATTCCGCTTCCCATCTACATTATGCTCCGGTACCAAATCCTTAATTATCTTTTTTCCCCCCCCCTAAATAATCATTGTTTTTTTTTGGTGAAACTATTTTTCCTTCCCATTTATTTTAACTTGCTTGAAAATAGATTAGAAAATGTTGAATTTTTTTTTCAGCCTCCTCAAAAACATTGGAGTACTACCTAGTACAGCTATTACAAATGATGTGGTGCTGATTGTGATTGTCTTTCATAAACCATTTAATTAATTATTATTATGAAATCAATATATTACTATTGATTGGAGTAAATTGATTGAGAAATAAAAGTCCCACTTGGAAAATCTATCAATTCCTTCATACCTTATCCGTTGATTTGGGGAAGAGAATGCTTAGATGTGATTGATTTATAATAATAATAATAATAATATATAATATAATAATAAAGAATTAAATGTGTATTGCATTTCTGACTGAAATTAAAATTCTTTTGTAAAATTTTTGGATGGGATTATATTTTGTTATCCAGTGCAAATCAGCTTTTTTGAATGAAGTGCTTAGACTTTTAGGGCTCTTTAAGTCATATCTTATCATTTCAATTAAATAGCCTATAACTATTAGTAGGGGTGATAATTCGGACAAAATTCGGTTCGAATTACTTGAATTTGAATTATTAAAAAAAATATAAAATTTCTGAACCCAAATTATAAATAAGAAACTCGAATCGAGTCCGAATTATCTAAATTTTCCGAATTATCCGAAACAAACTTGAATTATTTACCTAAAACTATATATATATATAATATAAAATGACTTTCATTATTCGGATAATTGGGTAATTATCCGAATTATCCGAACCCAAACCCGAATTTCCAAATTATCCGAATTTTGGAAAAAATAAAATTCGAACTCAAATTTCAGATAATTCGAATTAGATATCCAGATTTTGCATTTGATTACCCGAATTTTGCACCCCCTAACTATTAATATTGATTTGATACTCCCTCCATTCCTTATAAAATAGACTGGGTTTGAGTTTAAATTGGATTTAAAAAATTCAAGTACTGCACAAAGAAATACATTTTATCTCTAACTAATAATTTTTTTAAAATGCTCTTATTAAATACGAGAGATTTTCTTAAAATTTAAAAATATGATATTAAACATGGTGTTTTAATAAAATTATTTTTTATTTTAATTTTTAATAAGTAAAGTGGTACGAGCAAAATGAGTCTATGTTTTAGGTAGGGAGGATTATATTTTTTTGCTATTATTATTATTATGTTGAAGAGTGTTCATCTTCTTACACATTTTGTTTGTTAATTAATTAATAAATAATTGTAATGTGCAGAAGGAGAGAGATGAAAAGTTTATAATGGGGAGAAGGAATTTAATAGGGTCAAGACCACCAAGATGTGAGGGAAAGTGCAACTCTTGTGACCATTGTGAGCCTATTCAAGTCCCAATTATATCACTAATTAAAAAAACCCATACTACAAACATTTTTGCAATTCCTAATTCTAGAGGTGATGATATCTCCAATTACAAGCCAATTTGTTGGAAGTGTAAATGTGGGAATTTCATTTTTGATCCCTGATTTTATTTTTAAATAAATCAAAATAAATTTCCAATTCTTAGTTTTGGGAAGCAAGTGTGGTTTTTTTTTTCCCTCCAATTTCTGAATTGTACATAGATGTCACCTGTTGTGACGTTGTTGGAGTTTATTGTACATAATGATGATTTTTTTGTATATATTTCTATTTGTTTAGGATTTGATAATAGCGAGCTTGGGCTATCACACATCATGGGCTATATTTACAGATACAGGGCTTGTTTGAAGTTTTTAAATTTCACTTTATCTGCTTATTTTCTTAAAAGTTGGATTGTATTTAATTAATTAATTTTTAAATTAAATTTATTTGATATTTTGGTCTGAATAAATTAAAAATTTTAAATTAAATATATTTATTATTTTTAAATAAAAATAAATTGACTTATTTATTTAAGATTGAAACAAATGAAACCAGAATTCTCTCTCTCTTTTGACCATATTATAATAATTAAAGGCAACTTTGGAATAAGCAATATATTAATAGTCTGTGCATATCATTATGTGGGGTATATATATCTGCAATTATTTTGGCATCCATGGATGCGCAACATGTGGGTATATTTTTATAATTTGGGATTTCATGAAAAATGGAATTAACTTATTCATCAAATCTAAAAGGTTAAGGGTAAATTACATCCCTTTCCTAAGGTTTAGTACTCTTGGAAGAAATTAATCTCCTGTTTTAAATTTTTTTATGGGTTTTCAAATTAGAAAACAAGTGTATTACATGAAAACTGAGCGGGAGTTCCGTCATTAAAAAACAAGGAACGAGGGGTTTATCCGGAAATTAAATATATGAATTCTGCACAAATTTAAATTTTAAATTTAGGAAAATATATATAATTTTAAAATTAATTGTCTTATCGATGATAAGGGCTTTCCATCAGGCAGCCTCCTCTGGTTAAAAAAAATATATATAGTTGCGATTTTACCAACAAATCAAAATGCCAGCAGACAAATGTATTTTCAAAATCCAAGAGCCCCAAGTTCAACAAATTGCTTTTCAAATGACTTTTTGACTTTAAAGACCACGTTATCCCATGAGATGTTAATAATTGCCATTGGTAATTTTATTCGTTGCTAGAATTTCCTGTCACAGTTGCAAAGGATTCAATGAATAATTTAAAGGAATTTGGAATTGGATTTCAAGAAATTTGGCTTAAAATAATATTTCAATGAGAGAGATATTAATTGACACTATAGATATACATAGGAACAACTTAAATCTAGTTTGAAAATGTTAGTATTTTTAAAATTATTATATTTAAATATTGATTATTAAAATATGCATAATGTTAGTGTTTAGTAAATAAATTTTAAAAATTATTTCAATAAGTAATATAATATTTGGTAAAATTGTATTTTTTTATTATAAAAAAGGCAAAATTTGGTATGTATTGTGAATGTGATAAATATAATTGAAGTTATTATTGTAATTAATAAAAGAAAAAGTATAAACATTTTTTCAAAATATTCCCACAACGGTTTCTAAATACATTCCTAAAAAAATAGCAATATATTATTAAAAATAAATATTTTATAATTTATTAAATATCCCGTGTCATAATTTTCAATAAAATAAAATCAAGCTGACCCTTAATCCCCTCAACGATCCAAGTGTTTCTTTGATAAAAAGTTAGAATTTTCACAATTTATATAAATGCAAGGTAATAATTGTGTTAAATTTAGGGGAAGTATCTATTTAATAAAAAGTTAGGGTCTATATAATTTTCATACATAAAATTTGTTGAAAAATTAAAGAAAATTGGGATGGAATAGAAATCGACAGTGAAATGTCAGGCGCACAGAACTGATTTCGTATCTAATAAGATTTGTGTACGCGTCAGAATCAGAAAACAAGGAAAAGAAAAAATAAATAAATAAAAGAATAAATAAATAAAGACACAATTCCTCCTCGAGTGGATAGCCATTACCATTGCACATGGTGCACAGTGACCTATGCATATGCATAGCCTCAACTAATAAATTAATGTATGAAGACAAAATACGGAAAAGGACATAAATTGCTCATTTTTTAATTTGAAAAATTCAATCATTGTAATTTTAATTAATTATCTACCACTCCTCTTATAATTATTAAAAGTAAAAATAAGACAAATATTGGCAGTAGTGCATATTTGGTCATTTTCACAGTGTCAAATTTTAAATTTTCATTTTTAACTTTTGTTTAAAACAGTGTCGGTCAAATAGGGTTTATTACATGTGGATTGCTTTTTCACAATAAATTTATTGTATAAATGAAAATTCTAATTCCAAGTTCAGCACTAGGGTTGAGCTGAACCCGGGTTAATTTCAATAAATTTATTTATTGTATAAATGAAAATTCCAATTCTAAGTTCACCCATGTTGAACTTAAAATTTAGAAAATTCTAATTCTAAATTTATTATTAACTTTTGTTTAAAATATCGTGTCGGCCAAATAGGGTTTTATTATATGTAGACTGCTTTTTCACAATAAATTTATTGTATAAATAAAAATCTCATTTTTTATTTCAAAATATCCTTGAAAATTGATCGTTAAAAATTACGTTATTAATGAATTTAGTACGTTGTTACTATTGTCCTCCATAATTCGTAAGAACAAGAATAGAGGCATTGATACATACTATTTGATAATTTAATTTCAATTGTAAAATTACTTTTCTAAACTTGCCTAAAATTATGCTAATAGTCTAGTCAAACTAGACTTTTATTTGTGGGTACATTGAATACTATTTTATCTAGCTTGCATTTAAAGGAACTTTTCGATCCATAAACATTATTCAACATTGGCAAAGAAAAACACTTGGCGTAAATAGGTATCTATTTTTGGCAATAACAGTTTCCTCTCAGCGTGTGCAAAAAATCACAATCATGTTATAATTCAAGTTGATGTGAAAATCCCTAGGCGTAATGTATTTACCTCTCTATTTTTCTAATTGATAAAATGAGATGGGCAAATACGACAGAATAAATAACATTCAACCTTGATGAATTTGGGTTCGCTAACAATAAAGTTAAGGCCTATTGATCCGTTATTATTAACGAATTAAGTAAAATACCAAATATCATAAATAGTTAAATAACTGTGTTTCATGACAATGTAACAACTCATAAAATGGAGTCATAAATTTGTTAATTTGAGACAATTTTTAAACTAAGTAATAGAAAGTGTTACAAATCTGTCTTGATCAAGTTGCACCCTTCCTTTAATTCTAGCCATCGTCTGGTTAATAGCTAGATAAAATTCGAAAGTTGCTAACAGAATTGAAAGTAGTGCTAATTGGAGGAACAAAATAATTGCCTACTTGTTAATCAACTGTGATTCAAGGTTGATTAGGCTGCATACGAGTTAACGATGATAACGTGAATAGTATGCATGCGATGACATTTTGCGATAAAATTGATCTCATGAGCAGTCATACTTAATCTTTTAATTTTAGAGGATGACAATCAAATGAGATACCCTTGTCGGGACAGTAACACAAATTATTTTCATTTGTCTAATAATAAAAAATTATCAAGCAAAAAAAATATGTTAACGATCAGACCCTTAGACTATCAAGATGAGTGGATGTTGAGTTAATCACTAGATATAGCACAAGTCTGGCTTTTAATTTTGAAAAAAGGAAAAGGAAGAAGTTATGATAGGGGATGCATTGGTGTGAACTATGGACTGTACTAATTAAAATGATCGAGGGCAGATGTGTTGAGGGATAAGGCGTGTCTGACATATTTATAAACGTGAGATATTATTTTTTATAAAAAAATTTAAAAATAATTTTGTAATTTTATTTGTAAAATTTTATTTTTTTGGTTTTCAAAATATTGCTTCACCCTTATAATTATTTTAAGAGTTCTAGGCACTCTTAGCCCTTTAGGGAGTGGCAATGATTTCTCATAAAACTTGCAGATAATAATATCCAGCAAGTGTATCAAGAAATAATGTAATTTTACCGGTAAAATAACGGATTTATCGATCTCAAGAATTTCTACAAATTTAGGGATGTACTAAGAAATTTAAAATACACAATTTACTCTCAAGGGTTTAATCGGTTTATTTATATTACTTCTTACTCCTAATTTTTTGGGAGATTTTTATTAGGTTAAGTTGGAAAAACTAAACTAATAGTAAAACACCAAAAATAAAATTACAATATTAATTAAGACCTTACCTTAATGGGAAATCTAATGAATTAACTTCATATCTCTAATTACCCTAATTAATAGGCTCTAAACTATTGTTAATCTAAAAAATCATTTATGTGTATAATCTTGTTTACTTCAATCTACACCTGTACGATTTATAAGATACTTAGACAAGTTAAAAATCATAAGTTTAGACTAATTTAATTTTTAAATTAAATTTATTAAAAACATATTCATTAATTTATCTTCATACTTTAAGTAAGAAAATAAACTATCATATCATAATTACGATAAATATAGTAAATGATGAATAACAACTCATGAAATAAAATACAAATATGCAAAAAAGATGATCAATAATAATTAAAAATAAATAACAAGGTTGTATTGAGAATAATAAAAGAGAAGAGAAGTTTTGAGATATCTCTCTGGACTTTAAAGTTAGACCGGAGAAAAAATGAATGACTTTACATAAAATAACTCTTTTACATAAAATAAAGGTTGTAATAATTCTTTTATGTCTCAACAATCTAGGAAAACATAAACATATACTCAAAGAGATAATTTCCTAATTAAATTCAGAATAAAAATAATGATATAAATCAAGTATTGCACTTTTATCTCCCGCGGTTGACTAGTTAACAATATTACACCACTTTACGAGAAAATTCATAAACCGCTGTAAAAAAACTCGGAATTGAGTTATGTTTAAACAGTTGGAAATATAATTCAACGAACTTTCCAACCATACCAAAATCTTCTCAAGAACTTTCAAAAAATCCAACAAAGGTAAATCTTCGATTCACAAAACACTTCTAACAAACGGATGAAATCGCTTGCTAAGTAATTCGTAAAACTCGTTTCTTGACATTTCAAAGCTCAAACCAATGTCCAAACATAATGTTTATATCATATTTCACGAGAATTTGCTTATTGGCTTTAAATTATCACATTTGGCATAATAAACCAGCAATTAACATAAAAACATGTAATACCGAAATATAACAAATTTTATATGTTAAATCACTATATAAATGACTCAAAAGCTCAATTATTAATTTATACACTTTCATAGCCCAATAAAAAAAATGTTGCGTTCTAAAAGAACGACCAGAACAAAAAGCAACTTTTTTATAAGTCTACAAAGTTATTGATGCTTCTAGGAAAAAAGAAAATTAAGCTGTTTATCTAACTAGAAAATGCCTGCAGAACCATAAGCAAGCGCGCACCAAAATTTTTCGTACTGCAGGCTGAATAACTCCACTGAAAAACTAAGCAATTTATGTTGCCAAGTGCTTCGGTTTCATACGGAAACAATTTTGACCAAACAAACACAATTTTCTATATGTCTACAAAGTTACGGTGTTTTTGCAAAATCCTTTTAAATCCATACGTGTAATCATTTTTCGAAGTAGAAAACAGCCTGTGAAATGATTGCTTTTGATAGACTAGCTTTAAAAGGATTGCTTGCATAAGTCTTCAATAAGTACTCACTAGTAATAGTTAAGTTAAAATCATTGGTACTAAAATTAAAAATATGAATTTTAGGAGATGAAAGACCAGGGTGCAACTGATGATAGACTAGTGCTTCTGAAGGGTGTAAGTGGAGCTTTTAGGCCGGGTGTGCTCACAGCCCTAATGGGAGTCAGCGGTGCCGGTAAAACAACTCTCCTGGATGTTTTGGCAGGTAGAAAAACCGGGGGACATATTGAAGGTACTATATCAATTTCTGGCTATCCGAAGAAGCGAGAGACATTTGCTCGTATATCCGGTTATTGTGAACAAAATGATATCCACTCTCCCCATGTTACTGTTTACGAGTCCTTGCTCTACTCTGCTTGGCTGCGGTTGCCTCCAGAAGTTGATTCCGAAACCAGAAAGGTTGGAGTTTGTTTGATTCTGTTCTCAAAGTTTTCAGTTTTTGTTTCCATTTTGTTGGCAATGGGTTTGGCAATGCAAGCTGCAAAACTTCAGGAAATCCCTTTCCTGCTATGCAATTTAATTTTTGTACAAAAAGGATTATCATAATAAATGAACTTTTTTTATTCTCAAGACACTAGATCTAGGTTGTTACCAGGACAATTTATTTATTTATTACTATTTTTTTAACAAGAATACGTCTTTGTGCATACACTGAAAACCAAAGAGTAAGAGATGGTTAAATTGGGTAATTATGTATTGTTTAGATTAGATGAATAAATTGAACAAATATGCAGAGAACGACGATTTAGTTTTGGTCGAATTGAGAACTAAACTGTGGAGCAAGGAACCAAGCGCGATTATGATATGCATTGACCTAGTTAAGGGCGTCTTAAACTTTATTCAAATGGAATAATTGTTCTATTATGAGCCCTAAACAATGAATTTTGTTGCTGTTGTTTTAGAAGAGGAACTTAATTTCGGCACCATCTGATTTCAAAGTAAATAATATTTTGCAAGTGTCCTCTAATTTTTCAAAAAATTTTTGTGCACAGGCTTTTGTTGAGGAGGTCATGGAACTTGTGGAATTGACTCCTTTGAGAGAAGCACAAGTGGGATTCCCAGGTGTTAATGGTCTTTCAACTGAGCAGCGCAAAAGGCTAACTATTGCAGTTGAGCTAGTTGCTAACCCCTCGATAATCTTCATGGATGAGCCAACATCGGGCTTAGATGCTAGAGCTGCTGCTATAGTCATGAGAACTGTGAGGAACACCGTAGACACGGGTAGAACAGTTGTGTGCACCATCCATCAGCCAGGCATCGACTTATTCGAGGCTTTTGATGAGGTGGAGACTCTTTATGCTCATAGCAACTAGCAAGTTTTTGGTATCTTTTCAATTGAGTTTTTAGTTTTGGGTTTCCAGAAAGGGGTAATGCTACACAATATAAAACTCTTTAACATAAAATCATACGAAAACAGATTTGCGCCTGTTCTCTTGTATAAAAGGAAAAATGGTGGACACCTGTACACATCTGTTTTGTGAGAAATTTACTGATTATTTCCTTTCAAAAAGTGGTTTATTAAAACTTCATGGGGAAGAGTTATATGTCAGTTTTTCGAGTTTCTTGATTTTACAAAGAAAACTCAGAAAAGTCATTCAGATAGAATTTCTGATACGAAGTTTTTCAGTATTGCATCTGAAAATTCTGGAAGACTACTCCTAACTCAGAGTTGTAAAGGTTTTTGCTTTTGTAAGGGTTACTTGTATGAAAAAGATATTTCAGGTTTTTTTATTTGTTTTGCAGCTTTTTTTAATGAAGCGAGGAGGCCAAGAAATTTATGTGGGGCCACTGGGTCGCAATTCTTGCCATCTAATCAATTATTTCGAGGTGAGATGTAATGGACCATCGAAAACTTATATTGAGGTGGTAAAATACTATGAATTGCTTACGACAGACGATGTCATTTTTTCCCCTATCAGAGTATTGAAGGAGTGAGTAAAATCAGAGATGGCTACAACCCAGCTACTTGGATGTTGGAAATTACTACTTCTGCCCAAGAGTTTGTTCTTGGGGTTGACTTTGCTGATTTATACAGAAGCTCAGAATTGTACAGGTGTGTTAAATTGTTGGAGAAAAGTTAACTCCGCAATGAGCTTTAAGGCTTTGCTACAAGCAAACTATGTGATTAGGTCAAAGGTTTTTTATGAACTTTTTTGCCCAATTTTAGGAGAACCAAGTCCCTAATAGCAGAAGTGAGCACACCTCGCTCGGGTTCGAAGGACCTCCATTTCCCTACCCAATATTCTCAGAGCTTTTTCACTCAGTGTGTGGCTTGCCTATGGAAACAAAATTTGTCGTATTGGCGTAATCCACACTACAACGCGGTCCGGATTTTCTACTCCGTGTTTCTGGCTCTTGCATTAGGAAGCATGTATTGGGATCTTGGTTCGAAGAGGTGAGCGTTTTTTAATAAGTTTATTTGGTGGGCTACTGAGGTTTTCCAATTTAACAAAGAAAATCCTTGAAATCCTATTTTCCTAGGGTTTTAAGATTATCAATTTTTACCTTATCAATTTTTAATTATCTGAGTTGCAGGTCAACGCGAGAAGATCTGATCAATGCTATGGGTGAAATGTGTCAGGCTATTTTCTTCCTAGGAGTACAAAGCGCCTCATCAGTGCAGCCTGTGGTGGCTGTTGAACAAATAGTCTTTTACAGAGAGCGAGCAGCTGGCATGTACTCCGCTCTGCCTTACGCATTTGCTCAGGTGGATTGTAATTTCACGTCGAAGTTAAGGCATTTCTTCTAAAATCAAAAAACTGTTCACCACAAATTTTGGGGGATTACTGATAAACTGTTCACCCTGCTAGAGTTCATTGAATAAGTTTTAGCAGCAAGCTGTGTGGTTTTTGTCAAGAATGAAACCAAGTGCTTCTTTGTGTCCGAAAAGATTCAAATAGATATTGGAAATATAGCTAGCAAGATTAAGGTATTTCAGTAATTAGTTATACTGGAAGATGGACGCAGATTTTAGAAGTATGCTTTCTAGCTTTTTTAAAAGCACCCTCAGAAAAGCACAAGTAAGTTTCCGAAAGCTGCTGCTTTACCTGCAAGTCATTGTATGAAAAGCAGAAGCATCTCATCAAAAGCAATTACCAAACTAAGCCTACAAATGCTTACCACCTAATTCCAAACCACTTTAGGAAAACACATCATTGTCAGTTAAGCGTTTTGATGAATTTTCTTTTCCAATTGCGCTGCAGGTTATCATTGAGCTCCCGTATGCTTTTGCTGAAATTTTGATATTTGTTCTTATAACTTATACCATGGTAGGCTTTGAATGGACCTTCGCCAAATTCTTGTGGACCTTCTTCTTCCTATATTTTTCATTGCTACACTTCACCTTTTACGGCATGATGACTGTTGCTGCAACGCCAAACCTAAACATTGCTGCTGTTGCTGCCACATTATTTTATTGCTTCTGGAACCTCTTCTCCGGATACTTTGTCCCTCGAACAGTAAGTTATAGCACTCCATAATTGTCTGTTTCGTATCAGCTTATTTTTGGCTTGTATCATATTTTCTATCTGCAAGCGGCGAAGTTCTGTCATTTTTTTAGCTACGAAGCTTTCAAAGAATGGGGTTAAAAAAATAGTAATTTCGCGAACTGTATTTTCAATTTTTGGACACAAAATCAGTGAAGCGAGAAATGAAACTAATTATTTTGAAAGCAGAACGGAAAAGACCTTGGTTTGGTGCTTGGTGAAAACTGAAAAGATTAATAGTAAATAATTTGCGTGTGTTTTTTTTTCAGAGGATTCCTGTGTGGTGGAGATGGTTCTCCTGGACAGCCCCGGTTGCATGGTCAGTTTATGGCTTGATCGTATCGCAATTTGGGGATATAACCGATGTGCTCGACACTAATGAAACAGTTAAAGAGTTTGTAGAGAGTTATTTTGGGTTCAAACATGATTTTGTTGGCGTTGTTGCAGGCGCGGTGATCGGATTTGCGGTTCTCTTCACCTTCATCTTCGCCTTCTGCATAAAAATGATCAGTTACCAAAAGAGATAGAAAATCAATTTCAATTGTTGGAGTTCCTTGGTTTTTAGCCAAGAGAGAAAATTAATTTGATTTCTTTGGACGAATAAATTGTTGTTCAATAATAATATGCACTATGGAGAAGTCATTCATAACCAATAAAATGAAAAGAATAATCTTACAAGGGAACTGTATATTATTACTAGCAAGTTGGAAATGGAACATGTGAAATGCCCAGCTAATAGGTAATCCAACCCAAGACCACTTTAATTTATAAGGACTGAATTGTTGCAATTGAAATCATACAGACCAAATAGAAATGCAACCAATACCATTGGGACCATTCTTTGAAATGGTACCCCAAATAATGCAGAGGATAAAAATATGAATGAAAATATTACCATGACTGTAATCCATAGAGAGAAACAAAACCACCAAATGGAAGTGTATACTACCTGTTAAGAAAATTCAATCAATTAAGAAGAAAACAAAGAGCAAGAAATTTTATCTTTTCTGTTCTTAAGTTGAAAAATATTTTACTTATTGATCATTATGTATCAGTACTATACAAATACTTATTTGTCTAGATCTTTGCACCTAAATCTTACTTCTAAGAAAATATCAATTCGCATAAAGTAACTATAAGCTATTTGTACAAATTTTTTACATGATCTTTAGTGTATGTATGAGTAGGCTTTTAAATTTCTTGGCCTTGATGTAAACATAATAAAAACGCTGAGGAAATGATAAATTGCTTGCTTGCAACGGTGATAGAGGAACCTTGGAATTGGTTTCTAATAAATCAAGAAAAAGAAATTTACCTTATTCTTGAAAACGGATTTTACCGGATTACTATGCTTGCAAATGAGCGAGCTGAGTCTAGACGTCTGTTTAGACTTGGTTCGTTTACCAAATGAGCCATATTTTTTTGTTTAGGTTCGGCTTGTACGAACCAAGCTTACTGAAGACCGGATAAGTTTGGTTCTTTTGAAATTGTAAATATTACTTGTTATTGATCAATTAATTGCTTAAAAAAAATATAATTAACTTGAATCTAATATAGAATCGTCAACTAATTATCACGTACTAACGGATATATCAAATAATTACAACATTGTATGATATTTTAAACTTAATATTACTAATATATAAGGATAAATTAATTTTAAAAAATGTAAAATTCGTGTACAAAGATAAGTTTTTTTTTTTCAATTATTAGATTTAATCTTAAATATATGTACTTATTTATATAAACTTACTCGTGTACTTCGAAAAAAATATATATAAATATATTAAGAAAATGAGTTTGAGCCATTAACGAGTCAAGTCGGGGTTTATTCAAACTTGGCTCGTTTATCTAACGAGCTTTATTTTGTTATTCAGACTCGATTTATTTATTAAATGATCGAGCTCGAGCCGAGCACTTGACGAGCCGAGCACGAGCTTACTCATAAACGGCCCAATTCATTTCCAGTCTAGCAGTAACTTTGAAATATTGAGAGGCTATATTTTGAAAATGTACGTACAGACGTTCTAGTAATTTGTGTAGTAAGACCTAAGTCACCTAATATTTTAATCGACGGATAACGCTCTTACTTCCAATTCTCGTTTCCACTCATGCTCTCACTCCCGCTCTCATTTATTTTTTGCCTACAGATGTGACGCTCTCATCCTCCCATATCGTTTCTCTATTCTCGCTCGACAAGGGGATTTGGTTACCAGGACAAATAAAAACTTGAAGACCAAGCTATTTTTTTTTTCTTTTTTTTTCTGACAACGGTTCTATTTGGTTGCAACTTTTAGATCAAGCTTTTCTGGTTTTTGCTTGATAGTTGAACTGCATTTGGTTGTACTGATTTTTAGTTGAGTTGCGTTATAGCCTAAATGAGCTATTAGTTTTAACCTGGATAAAATTGAACCTTTTTCCTACGCAGTAAAAAGGTTAGCTTTTTTATGTAAAAGCTGCAAACAATAAAACCCTAGTTGTGAAATGTTGGATGCATCTAGTTTAAAATTTCTAGCTTTTTAAGGCCAAGACAGAAGCATTCTGGCTTTTAAGCAAATAAAATAAAATAAAATGTAAAAGCTTGAGCTTAATAGCCGTAACTAGATAAACCTATGTGTCAGTCTCTTGCTTACATCAGATTACATTGGGGAATTCATATCCGAGGACGGAGCTATGTAGGGACATTGTTTATTATTATAAAAAAATTATGTTCATTTTAGCTCCAGCGAAATCAAAATTTAACCTGATTTATAATTTTCTATGACTTTTAGCCTAATTTTTCAATTCCTGGTTTTGACCCCGAGTATATGTTTTGTCATCCTTAAATTGTTTGTGACAGCTCACAATAGAAGTTGTAATATAGGAAATATCTACTACCTTAAACTTAAAATTAGTATCGGGGATGAACAAAAGTCTCTAATTCAAGAGGTCAAGGTAGCAAACCCCCAACATTAGATGAGTTAATATTATTTGAGGCACTGGTGTGAGAGTAGCCCCTAAAGCTTAATCTCTAAATCAAGAAGGATACCCTACTGTTGACTGGTGGGAGTGTTTAGTAGGACATGAGTAATTCAATTTGTGTGGTTTCAAATGATTTCAGAGGTTTCAGCATTTGTACACGCGTGCGAGGGAGAAGCAGTGATGAAGCTGACCAACGAGAAGATACCGTACTTCAATGCCCCAATCTATCTCCAGAACAAGACCCACATTGGCAAAGTCGATGAAATCTTAGGTCCTATAAATGAATCCGTCAGTTTCCCGCATCTCTTTTTTTCCCCAACTTGTTCTGGATTTCCATTTCTTTTCAGTTTTATAACTCATACTCTAAGCTGACTTGTTTTGATAAATTATTCTTTCCTGTTCAGTTGATTTGGACTATACATTTGATAAACTTATCTTTTCAATTGAATATGCAGTTATTTTCTGTTAAAATGCTGGAAGGCATAGTAGCAACTTCGTATTCAGCAGGTGATAAGTTCTACATTGATCCAGCTAAGCTCCTTCCGCTAGCAAGATTCCTTCCGCAGCCAAAGTATGTTTCTTTTTTTTCTTTTTTACCTGAAGTGTATATTTTATTTTCTCTCTTCTTGTATATGGAATTCCTGGGGGGATTAATTTAGTGTTTGGATGATCAAATTTTATTTCCTAGAAGCATGTATGTGTTGGTGAGTCTACCTGGATTACCTGAAAACTATGCTAATACCCAAGTTATGATAAATTGATTCCTAAACGTTATCCTTTTATGTTATCTACCTGATCTTTAGAAGAGGAGCACTATTACCACATAAGTTTGCCTTAATTTCTGTTGCACTAAAAATTTTTTTTACTTCCATTTCTTCAGAATCCACTTTGTATTCTATACATCCATCAAGTCAATTAGCCAAGTCAATTGTTCTTATTTTTTATGAATATTTACACCCATCAAGTCAGTTAGTGTAACTTGTGAAAAGGAATGCTTTTTTCCACAACTAAAGTTGTAAGAGTTTATGTTGTGTGTACATGTGTGTTGTGTAATATTGAAAGTTTGCCTCTTCTTTCGGCTACATGATTTGAGATCGGATGATCAATTTCTTGATGGCTTTGTTCTGGAGGCATACATTGAAATTTATCCAAAGTTTTGGGTTATACCATAACCTGGGCTGATCTTCCTTCTCCCATGGCTTCCCCTTATTTGGAATACTTCTTTTATCTCTGCTCTATCGATTCTACGGAAAAAGGTATTCCTCTCATTTGTTGGCATGCTTTCTTGGTTTTAGGGGACAGGGACAAGCTGGTAGAGGTGGTGGCCGTGGCGGAGGGAGAGGAGGCAGGGGTGGAGGTGGTTTTCGAGGAGGTGGCCGTGGTGGTGGTGGCGGAGGCTGGCGCGGAGGGGTGGCTACCAGAGGCGC